>JAIPRL010010783.1:0-14757 GCA_025469235.1 Pemphigus obesinymphae
ACAATATGTTCGAGTTATCTATAGTTTTTTTTTCGAGTAATCGAGGTTTTCGCAAGGGAACAGAATTTTTTTCGATTTATCAAGGTTTTCGACTTATCGAGGTTCGACTTATAGAGGTTCCACTGTAGAACAATTTATTAATACAAATAAAATAGGTAATGAAAAATATAAAAAACCTTTAACTTTATCAAATATATACTATATATATATATATATATTATAATACATATATATTGTATACATTCTAAAATGGTATTGGAAATAGTTCAAAAGATCTTTCCTCCTCGTTTTTTTAGTTTCAATCCATGTCTCCTCAAACTGAGTTCCAATATTTAAGCTTTTCTATATTTCATACTGGCAATATTTTTGTCCATATGATATTTTACTGCCATATTTTATCTCAGGATACCTATCTACTACCTACCTATTTTACTCAGTGTACATAAATTGCTCCCATCGGTTACTCAAATTTCCTCCCATATTTTTTGATCTAAATAAAGTTACTCGAATTGCCTCCCGTTTTAAAAATATTGAATTGCTTCCCACGTCAGGTAGTTAAACATTTTATACTCGAATTGCTTCCGTTAAAAGTTAGAATATAAATCGATAATCTATAATCGATATTTTATAATTTAGTAGCGGAAATTATTTATATTATTATATATTTATATAATATAGTACGCAGTATTTTTTAATTATTGTGAAACGATAAATGTATGTATTTTGACAAAATTCAAATTGCATGTTGTTTTATTCTTTAATTGATATTTTTTGTATGTACATTTCAAATTTTTAACATTTTTGATGACATTTTGGTGGTTAAATAATCAATTTTGTAAATTTACCAAACTGTATTATTTTTTTGTTTAAAAGGTTTAAAAAATATATCGATATTATCGGTATTAGTAAAATAATGGGATACATCGATCAATCGGTGGGTATGATACACGGGAGGCAATTCGAGTATACTTTTTTAACATACTCGAATTATCTTCCAAACATACGGGAGGAAATTCTAGTAAAAAAAATGTCTACTACCTGGATTTGGAAGGCAATTTGAGTACGCCTATTTTACTAATGACTAATATGTTAAATTTATTATGTAGTATAAAGTATCTATACTTATTTAATAGTTATGTTGAATATATATTTAGTCACGATTAAAATGAATCAAAAAAACTATCAATACGAATGTATATAATCCATTTTTTTCTCATTGTAGACCCAGGCGTTTTGCACGATATTAACAAATCTCAAATCAATCGTTACGAACGAGGACCAAATAATCTGTAAGCAACTAAAGGCTAAGCAATAATATAATACGTAATAATAATATATTACCACCCAGTGGCGGTCTATATGAAAACATCCAATTGGCCAAGTAAATAATTCCTCAAGAAGGAAAGATTGATAATATAAATACATGAATGATTAATAGGTTAATAAATACAATTTGAACGAAACACTTGATTTTTAGATTTTGAGCGTGGAGAGGAATTTATTAGTTTTAAAACTATGTGTTTTATTTTTATCTTTTTATATTTGTATGTATGAATACACTTTTTCGGAAAGATGGAATCGAATAGGAGTATTCCAGAACTTGCTAATAGAAAATGCATTCTAGTCGATACTTAAAATGTGCCACTTTTGGATTTCTCTAGTAAATTTTTTAAGTGTTAAAACTATTAAAAATTATTATTAACCTGCAAACAATGATGCCAGTAACCTAAAATTTGCACCAAATATTAACAGTTGTACTATATCTAATATCTATAATATATATTGATAATATATATTGATATGATAAACTTCTTGTCACTTAAATAGTTTATAAAAATATTTTATAAAATATTTATAATATTATATAATATAAAATATTTTGATTAATGTAGGTAGGTATACACTTTTTTTGGTAGATGGAGTTTTCAAATACAAAATTTTTTTATAGTAATAACTTCAGTCTGGTAGGCAGGTACTTTTAAGAGATAATTTTTTTTAATTTTCTTAAACGTAGTTTACTTGAATACCTATATAAAAAAAACTACTGAAAATAACAAAAAATTACTACAAATCAGAAAGTAATAATATACTTATAATATAATAATACCGAACCTCGTTCTGAATCGTTTTTTGAATTCAGTATCAATTATGGTTATTATCTCTTTTTTCACACTATCCTATTCTCGGACCGATAGGATGATGTACCAATTTTCACTAGGTACCTTCTAACTATTTTAATAATTTTTAATATTCACATGTTTTCTTTTTTATTATGTCTCGATAATATCGCCCCTGACATAGGTACCACCACTGTGAATATTATATAGCCGATAAAAAAAAAAGTGTCTATTATTAATTTATTTCAATTAATATTTCAGGGCCATGGACTATCATAATGTTGATTTGTATATTCGTAATGATTACTTGGAGTGTGGCATTTTATGGAGCATATTCTGTATGGATAATGTATAATAAATACGTGGTTTTTTACTAAACTAATTACAACGAATGAAATTATTTTTAGGAATCAACTAGATCATTAATGACCGCTCTTATCATGTGGACAATGTTTATTTGTGCCTGGATAGTATTAATCGTTTGTTCAGCATTTCCTAACACTGTCAAGTATTTTTTTATACATATTTAATATAATAATGTAAATATAGTTAGTTATAGAATTTTAAACGTAAAACCAACAGGTAATAATATTTTTTTATTTTTGTCCACAGCAACACGTCATGATTTATCTAGTAATCTATAAAAATACAATTGAAAATGAATAATTAATAAGTAGGTACCTACCTAATGCTGAAGGCTGGATAAGATACATTTTTATAAATAAATTAAGTTAAGTAAAGAGTACCTACGCCACAACCTAATATTCTTTTCAATAGTAAAAAACATAACCACGAAAACAAACGAAATTGCCTCTTATAGTAATTTTAAAGTAAAAACACCTATTATAAAATATAATATAAAGAATAATATTTTAGAGACAATCTCACACTGACTTTTATACATAAGTAGGGATTCCGTGTTATTATCACATACTCGCATTATATTATTATTACAATAAAATAATATGATAAAACCAAAACAAAATATCCAAATATTAACTAGGTACTTATATAAATTAACATTACCAAGTTTATATCATATTATTGTAAAAAGTTACACTTTTAATATTTAGTTAGCGCATCAGTAAATTGTTAAGTTAAAAGGTATTTAAGAAAATAGATGATTTAACTCATTCTAAATCTTTTTCCCAAAACTATTTCACTAGGTAGTGACTAGTGTATAAAATGAAAATTATAAAAGATAATATGTAAAAGGTACCTTTGACAAATGGCAATAGGAAAAAAAGTTAAAATATTAATATTTATTTAAAAAAAAAAATGGAATTGAAAATGCATTAAATATAACTAAAAATGATTGAAAATTCACATACATTTTTATTCTAAAATATATATATATATATATACATATATTCAAATTTATAATTTTTGATTGATCAAATTTTATTCTTGAAAAGCTAAAAAGCTACGTATGTGCTAAACCAGACATGTTAAACTTCAGTCATGCGACCCTAAACTCAAAATTTTGTGACCCCAACCGCATTGAAAAGTCAAATGAAATTCAGTCTTGTGTTAAAAATATAAATAATAAAGCAACTAGGTATTCTTACTAATAAATTCAAATAAGTCTCCTACTACATATGAATATTCAATCTTGGTTTTGTGTTGAAACTTTAAAATACCCTTATTTAATCAGATTTTTCCCAAAATGTAGGAAATTTAGTAATAGACATAAAATGCAGTCAAATATTGGGAAGAAAGAATTAATTAAAACTTTTGATTCAGAGCAAAGCCATTATTTGTATTAAGTTTACAGATATGTGTTTTGAGTTCAGCGTAAATCATTGTAAAGAACATTTTTGATAGGTAGTAAATTGGTTCAAGTTGGCATTTTAAAGCGATAATTTTTCCATTTTGTCAGTAGTTTTCTTATTGAGGAACACGGTTTTTTATAACGGAAATATTTTATAAATTCAGGGGAAATAATAAAATAACAAATAAATTTATCATGGTTAAAAATTTGTTTGAAATTAAATCACACTGAACTTTAATCATAATTTTTCTTCAAATATAATGTTATTTTATTTATTTAAAATTAAAAATAATAATCATACATTATCCTGTTCAAGGATCGAATGGATTATAGACGGACTTCCATTTGTATTTGGATGAATTTTTTTATACTAGGTATATTGTCGGTAGTGTTTAAATTATGCATTAATATCAGACTTGGGAAAATACTTTTTAATAAGAATATGGAATACATATTACGAATACTTCCAAAAAAAGTATTCAGAATATGTGTCGAATACTTATGATAATATTATTTTTTAAGTATTTGAAATACTTCATAAAATGTATTTCAAATACTTATAGAATAGGTACATTTTTTTTACTAAATTTCAATAAAAAACGTAGTACCTACCTAATTATAATATAATTTTTCAGTGTAAATAAATATAATACATACCTACAATCTACATATTAATTATAAATTTAATCCAAATTTTGATATTAAAGTTTAATGTTATAAACTTAATAAAGAAGCAAAACTCTCAATGACTTACTATTAATACAATCTTATTTTTATAATAATTAGTAAGTACCTATTATATAAGTTATAATATTATATAATTATATTATACCTATAATATTAGGTCTCATATTACTAACTACTGCAGTAATTTCTAATTTTATTATAATAAAATAATGTTGATAAATCAGAGGCGTATTTTGGGAAATTTTTAGGGGGGGGGGGTATATGATATTAAAGATTTTGACCCAATTGGAGGATGAGACAACTCTACATTATTCCGCTTCTAGAGTTCATGGTTAACTTTTACAAATACATTTTACTTAAAGGTAAATATTAGCATCTTCTAAATGACTCAGCTATTAAGAACCCTAAAATAAATTTTAAAATAGCCCCGTGTTAGTACCTTTTTTTATTGTTATGTAATCAGATTTAGTTCTCCTTTATTTGTGATATCATTTTGATTAGAGCCTCAGTGTTTTATGTAGGTATGCATAAAATTAGTTTTTAGTCTCTATTTTGTATGTGCAAAGTCCTCTTAGTATTGTAATGTGCCATACCACTTTTTTTCTCTGAGTAAATTAAATCTCAGAAGATGCTCTTTTCTTAGATACTGAGTAGTCATAGCATAAAAGTGTATCAACACCAAATTAAAGATCAAGACTTTATCTAAATTTTGGCATGGGTTGATTTTTGATAAAATATTTTTGGCCCGAGTTAAAAGCTCAAAAGCTGTAAAATTGAATTATTTAATTAAATGTCCTATAACTCTGTTTCTAATTATATAAAAAAATAACTTTTATTTTAGTTTAATATTAAAATTATTTTAGACAAAATCATGGTTTTTAATTATAATATATAATATATATTATAATATAATAATATTATATATTATATAGATGCATTTTTTAACTAAAACTGCTCAGTTTATCTGAAAGTGCATTTTATAAATTGAGTTTTTATAAAAAAAAAATATCTAAAAGCTTGTAAGTATATTAAAACAAACAATTTTTCAGGTTTATTTAGATATTTTGAATAAGAGTAAGTAATAAAATAAAATAAAATTACGCCAATGCTGAATAAATATAATACTTTCAAACTATTTATTTCAACAAAAAAAACATATTTAAAATTGGAACATAACATTATTGTTCCACTAAATATAAGTTCCTAGTTAAAAAAAAAAATAAGATAACATATTATAGGTACCATAAAATATTATGTAGGTGCCTAGTTACACATAAATACAATTTACACAGACGGAAAAATAATACAATTATTTTTAGAAATGTGTTTGAACTTTGAAAAAGTATTCCAAATACTGTATTGTGAATACTCTTAAAAAGTATTCAAAATACTGTATTAAATACTTTAAAAAAAAAAAATTTTAATAATCATAGTTATATTTAAAAAGTATTACTGAATACTACTCAAGTTTGATTAATATGCATTAGGTAATAAAAATCACGTATATTTCAAATCACTGACATTATTTTCTTATTTAAAACAATTCTTAGTCGCGTTAAAAAACTACTGAGAAAATCAAAAAAATTACATACTTAAAGTACCAAATAGAACAAAGTTTCTATCAAAGCCAAAAAGTTTTTACTAAAAAAAAGTAGGAGTAGTAGTAGTAGTAGTAAAAGTAGGAACTCGATCGATTCCTTCTATACCCAAAAAATGAAAATATAGAAAAAATATATATAATATACCTACATAAAAAAATATCTATGTAAAACCAATACAATCATCGATTCACTCAAAATCTAAAATTCTATTTAATTTGTACTCAAAATAGTAAATACCTATCTACCATTTAAAATATCTCAAGGCTTATTAATAAATAAATAGTACCTACCTACCTACTTTTCAAGCAATTAATATTTTTTTAAGCCACAAATTTACCAACGAATTTTTCCTTTCCAATAGTTTATAGATTCCAAATTAAGTAAAGAATGTATTGGTTTTATAATCCTATGTATATTTTTTAAAGTTTATATTTTTTTGGGTAAAAGAAATTGAGTAGTTTTTGAAAGAAGAACTAGTGGTTGGATACAGAGATATTTTTAACACATTCAATTAAAAAATAGGTACTTTTTAAAGGTCATTTCTTGATATTTTCTGCAATAGTTGTATAAAGTCCACTATAAAGGTAAACTATCAAAAAATAGCCAGAAAATTATATAACAAATTCGATAAATCTATTCAAAATTCAGCTAAAATAAATGCCTTACTTCTTTGAAAAACTAAAATCATCTTTAGGTGTAGGCAAGTAAGGAGGACTATAGCCGATAACAATCAAAAAAAAAAAAGGCAAGTAATTATATTCTAATCTTATTTTTGAATATTCATTAAAAACTAAATAAAGACAAAAGAACATAGGTACGGTACTACAGGTATTTGAAAATACAGGACAAAAGTGTTTATCTTTTTCAATTTTTTTTTTATACACTAGAACGTTTTATATACAAATACTGAAAAATCTCATAAACTACCAGAGGTGTGCCTATGGGATCTGTCATTCTGTACGAAATACTGGTATGGTGTATGGTTTGAGTGCAATCATTTCATGAAGTTTTAATTTTATTTGACATTCAAAATTTCGAATAAACCCCGGTTCTTCCCAAAAAAGATTTTCTTACGTATCGATTAGTTGGGAAAATTGATTTAATTCATAAGTATTCAATTGTGTAGCATCTTAATTGATTTTTGAATATTATTTATTTATTTTGGTGTTGAGTTACTTGTAGAATTATTTATAAATATAAATAAATACCCAGTTTCTACAAAAAGAATTTGTTTTTATTTAACAAATACGTATTTCGAAAACAATGTTCTCATCTTCAGTGTTAAACAACTACTGATGTACTTGGTGCAGAAGAAAAACGTAGGTACCTCTTCAAGACCGGTGTTATTTTATTTATAATTTAATATGTATATTGTTATTTTTTATAATATTTATACTACGTATACTTTTAATAATTTAAATTTTATTTTCTTTATGAACAAATGATATAAAATTAGTTTTTAATTTGTCTACCCATCTGTATCCATGCTTCTCTGCTACTACCTCTATAGCTAACAGTTGGCCTATATAGTACAAATATATATAAATATAAATATAGCACACATATTCGGTAGATATTGATATATTATAATGTATAAATCATAATTATATATATAATAGGTATACCTATATACTATGTTTATTTTTGGGGAAGCGAATATATTAGATAGGTACCTAATTATAAGTCAAAGTAATTTTATTAGGTGAAACATATTCCTTCTTACTGAAAAAATTCAAGTAAAAAGTATTTTTAAAAAATTGATAAAAGTATTATTAAAATTATTTTAATAGGTATTATTATGGTTTTCCACCTACCTAAATATAATTAATTATATAGGTATATATATACATATATTTATTTTTATAGCAAAGTTTGCTTAGAGAATCGTTGCCCAGAAAGCATGTGGTTAATGCAGTATCCAACTTTAAATCCCATTCTACCACACAACTCTGATAGCAATCATTTGACCCGGACATCCAATGATATGCGAAACAACTTTGAACAGATTATACTTAAAACAAACAATGGGATATTTTCCGACCATATTTGGATATCAATAGTTATGGTGGCGATATATTTAGGTAAACCAGTTTATCCATATCATAGAGATACAACGTTTTTATTTTATAGTAAAAATTAACGAATAACAATCCCACAATGTTTATTTTTAGAACGATGGGTACCTATTCTACGAAAAAAATAAAAATAAATTCCTTGAAATATAAAATGTCATTTACCTATCTCAAAGAATTTGAATTTAAAATCCTAATGATTAGTTATATTATATTAAACATATGTTGTTTACATACAATTTTCTACAATATTAACTATAGGACTAAATTCCATAGAAAAATTAATTTCATTAAATTATGTTAGATATATAGTCAGACATGGAATTAAATAAAAACACAACTTGATACTGAGTTTACAAATTAACATAGAATGGCTAACATTAATATAAATTATAATCTATATTATTCATAAATAATAATATATTAATATATAGATACCTAGATAAAATGATAATTATCGAGTTTAGTATGAAAAGGTTCTAAATCCCATTTTTCAAAATGCTTCTGTTTACAGAAAAGTCATCAAAAAAGAAAGATGCATTTTTTTATCTAAAAGTACCTACACTATTCAATGAGTTGCATGAAATTAAAAGGTTCTCTCTAATATACATTTAGTAACGGCTTAATTGTATATGTAGTATAGGCACATAGATATATAGAACACAATCACAACAAGAATAAAAAAATTTTAATTATGCGTAAATACGCTACGAATGAAAAAGTTATATCTAACATTAGGTATGCTTAAATTAGTATGAAAAAGTAAGAAAAGCTTTTTATCAGTATAAAAAATCTATTGAAACTTTTCAATAAAAAAATTTTGTATTTAAAAATAGGTAAGGTAGTTACAAAACATATAGTTATGTACAGTAAAAATACAAAAAAATAAATAAAATTTAAAGTTTTTAAAGTTTAAAAACAATTTAACTGGCATATATTTATTTATATTATTTTCATTAAACCTTAGCTTATTGGGTAGGTGCTAATATATTTTTATCCACTATCTATTATTATTAGATAGGTACCTCAATAATAAACGAAATAATTTTGTCAATGAAACACGAAAATGTCACATATTTCTAGCAATAATATAATAATAAGTAACCCGGCTAATATATTATAGAAATTAATGAAATTTTCACGAAAATTCTTCAAAAATCAACAAAAATTTAGTGGGTGCAGCAGAAAAAAAACAATCAGAATGTCACAAACTGCATTTATATTTAAAAATTACCATATACACCCCCCACCCCCAAAAAAAAATTATTTTCTATAAAATCCGAGCCTTACTAATTAAAAGTATTTATAGTAATGAAAAATTAGGTATTCGATCGTCCGCATCCCCTCCAAATACATAGTTACACCCACCAATACTGTTAAGACTTAAGTAAAATGAAAAAATTGATAAAATCTTAACATAATCTTAATTGTATTAAAGCAACATTTACTTATTGTTTATAATATAAAATTACAATATTATAAATACTATTCACAACTCTATAAACAAATGTATTTTTTTTAAATTTACAAATAAACGGTTTTTCCCCTATATAGTGAGGCAATATCAATGCATAGTAAATTAAGTATTAGGTATGAGATGAATTAATTTTTAGAAATCTATTGAAATAATTGCATATTTATTTAATCTAAAATACTATAAAAATCTATAATCTATAATCTAATAACATTTAGTAGATACCTATACCTACCTAATAATGCATCAAAAAAATAAGTCTTGATAATTAATTTAAACATTAAAATAAAACCATTATTTCTAAACATATTTATTTAACTTTTATAAGTAATATTTACTATATATGAGTATAAGTAGATAACTAAATTATTCATTACTAAGTTATACTAGTTATTCATACTATTATAAACGATATACAGGTAGGTAGGTAATAATTAGGATAAAAAAAATGGTGATGCAACATCCATCCATTAGGCATCGATTTTACCCCCATGCATACATTTATAAAATAATGAATTATTACGAGCATAATATTACAAATAAAAATAATGATGTGTTAATATGTTAAAAATATATCTAATTCAAATAAGATCAATAGAAGAATCCTGGCATGAAATGATTATAGTTTAATCAAATTTCTAATAGTTGTAAATATATTTATTAATTTACCTTTCAAATTTTAAATATAGAAAACAACCGTGATCATCGTTTTTGTGAATAACATGATGTTTCACGATAAGGAATAATATGAACCATCATAAAAATTTTTCACTGATGAAATTAACGTAGGTACAACTTCAAAAATCGGTCTTACCCCAATACCAGTTTCACCCATTGTTCCCTTACATCTCCTACATTTTTTTGGTCTACTTTTTTCCCTCTTTTCTTTAACATACATTCCCTTTACTCATGTACAGCCTCCGTCTCTTCCTTTCTCAAAACATGCTCGAGCCGTTTCCATCTATTTTCCCTCTTTTTTCTACTATCGAAGCCACTCCTATATTATACACTATTTCTAATATACTAATTTCTTATTTAATATTCTCTAGTGGAGATACTGCATCACAAATAAAAACCTGGGAGGAATTACCCCCAGGTAGGAATATAATATGAGAAAATTTACGAAAAATATTTAATAATTTATGTAATATATTAATAATATTAATAAAATATATAATTTATAATGTTATTTTATTTAGCTATTTTTTCAATGTACCTATATATTTTTAACAAACTAATTAATTATTTTATAATAAATAATAAAATGTTAGTTTACCTAACTTAAAAATTACCTATCATTTTTAAATATACTATTTTTCGGGTTCAAAGTGTAAGGTGGAATGACCCCTGACTGTTAGTAAAAAAAAGACATCAGGTATAAAACGTTGAGGATCTCTGCTCTAGTGACTCCACTTATCCACCTTAATATTTTTCCTCTCAGCTACATTTACCCTTTGTTCTATCTTCCTATCTACTGCCCAACACTGCCTTATAAAATGTATCTTTTAACCTAATTGGGATCCTTTTGTCACATAAAATACCTGATGTTTCTTTCCACTTCATCCCTCCACACAATATCCCATGTTTCATATTTTCCTTGAAACCAACATAATTTTGTAGAATAGATGAAATAAATACACGACTCTCTTAATCTCACCCACTTCATCCCCATTCAACTTTATTACTTGTATTTCCCTATCCGCTCAGCGTTCCCTTTCTCCAATATTATACTCAAAATTTTCTGCTTTACTCTTACCTACTAATTATAATTCTTCACCTTCAAGATCTCCACTTTTCATGTCTAACATTTTCTTTCTCAGAATTCTCTCCTAGTAGCATCAAATCATTTGCAAACAACATACACTATTGTACCTCACCTTATATTTCCTGTGCTATTTCATCCATTAAAAAAGAAGTCCATTAGAAAAAAGTAGAGACTCAAAGTGAACTCTGATGCACTCCTACTCTAACACTCTTCACTCTTGTATTCATACATATCCTCAATTAAATTCACACAGGCCTTCAGTAGTCCTTTCTTCATTAATGCCCACTTCAAGATCCCTCTAGGAACCCTACTTTACATCTTCACTAAATCAATAAATAATAATTTATAGTAATAAAAATTATAACTGATAATTAAAATATAAACTCTTTACTCTTTATCTGAACTATATCTAAACTTAATCAAACATTTTATATTAGTTTTGTTTCAATAGGAAAAAGTAAAAATTATATGGCCATTCAAATCTTAAAAACTCTCTCCTGAACAATTTCAAAAAACAAAATGGAACAACCTTTTCATACTAAGCCAGAAAATTTATAAATAGGTAGGTACTCATTAGTTATAAATTATTATGCATTATTATTTATACTAGGGAATTGATTATTATATTTTTGAGGGTAAAATTCTGTTATAAAATGTACTTTTATACAGTTATACTTTTACAGTTATATTATATATAGTGGCGTACACATGGGGGGATATGGGGGATAGATTCCCTCCCTTGACAATCTTTTTTTACAATTTTTTACCTATTATTATTATACCTATATTAGTTATAATAGTTACCTAATTCAAAAAATATTTGTTATCAATTATATTTTCTTTTGATAATAATCATGACACTATATAATATGCCAACTTTCTTATCTTAACTGCTGTGGAAATTGTGAGATAATTGATAAATATGTGTATTATGAATTTACTGTTTGTTACTTACTAGTTTTTTTTTCATAATGATTTTCATTTCGTAACTGTAAGAGACTGTTAAAAGTTTAGAATTTTTCAAAAAAACTTATATGGTACCTCATATTTTAAATTAGGTACAAATAAAGGCATAAAGTGTATTATAATTTTTAACATGTATTATTTTATAATTTTATATTGTTAAGTTAAAGTCCACTCAAACCAGAACGGCAGCGGTAGTGAAAATTAATTATTTTCATAGATTAAAATAAGAGCGCTCAATCCGAAGCGAAGATTTTACCGTAAACCTGTGCGAAATATATTTTTTTCGCTACATGTACCTACTATTATTTCGCTCACCGTTGCGGTAAAATGGATTTTAAATAAATTAACGATTATATATGCCTAGGTACCTATATACAATAAAATATTGTGAAGTATTATCAGTACTTGTTTTATCCAGTGCTCGAATTGGGGGGGGGGGGGGAGAATGCAGGCGGACGGTGTCCGCTTTCATGTTTTCATAGATCTTAGCGTTCCCCTTCATTTGAATAAGCGAGGAACGCTAGAGATGTCTACTTTGAAACGGCGTATTTGGATTTCATTTTCGTTAATTTCTAGCAAAGTAATAGTTAATTTTTCTCACGAAACGGTTATCCTTGACGAAAATCAAGGTTATCTATAATATTATAGCAATTTTATTATTATTAATTACTTTATAAAATAATTTTAGGTATACCTGTCAAGTATTAAGTAAGTAACTTTCATAAATAATAAAATAAGTAAATAACTATTATAATGTTGTTGTTGTTGTGTAAATTATTTAATTTAGATATATAGGGAGTGTGGGGGACGAAGTCCCCCGCGGGTTACTGTAAAATTTATCTGTAAATGGAACGGTATTTTCTAAACTAAAACCAGCATCCGTCCTCAATTTTTGTTCCGATTCGAGCATTGGTTATATCTGTTAGATAAATTATAAATGTTCTAAAATTATTGTACCTAGGTATATTCATCGTGCAACCGTTGTATTCGACGTTATTCGAAAATAAATGAAAAGTCATTTTAGGTCATTTTGAAGTTGAGGCATTAGTTCACATTAATTCAAATTCGCCCAATAATTTGTTCTCGGTACTAACCTATTAATCTTATGAACTAATTTTCTTATTTCTATATTGCTTAAAATAACGTATATTTATTTAAATATATTTTATATTTAAAAAATATAAAATGTAGGTAATCTATTTTAGTTAAATAATAATATAAATCTTACGTTTTATATTCTTCAGCTTCAATTAAAGCTGCTAATAATAATACCTCATCATCATCTGAAAATATATCCATGTTGAATTTAAAAAAATAATAATAATAAGACACTACAATTTTATCCAGCCGTAGTTTGAAATATAACAACGAGTAGATGTACCTACCTACCTAGTGATCTAGCCAATCAGATGCATGTGATTGAAAGTAATATAAAATGTTTTCCTAAAGATACAATTAATAATTTTAGATGTTAGTAATATCTGTAGGGCTCAGAAGTTGTAGAAGCTAAAATGGACAAAATATACACAAATAAAATCTAAAATATGCAAACAAAAATGTTAAATATACAAAACAAAAAATATTTTTTTATAAAAATATATTTATACACCAATATTTATATCGCGAAAATCTTCTTTCAATATCATCGGAACATATTTGTATAGAACTATGTCGTTCCTTATCAACTCTTTTGGCAGCCTTATTTAAAAATAAGTAAAGATTAAATACGTACTGTGCCTTTGTCGTTAAATTAATAGCCGAGACTCAAGAGCAATGATGACAATAAATACCGTCGTTAAATAATTAAATATAAAATATGTACCTACCTACATAGTTAATAAAATAAAAACATAAATTTTAAAATATGCATAAAAATAAACGAAAATTGACGAAATATGCAGTTTTTTACTAAAACTAACGAAATAGGTATGCGACGATATGCATTTTAAATTTTCGTTTTTAAACTCGTAGTATGAAATAGATTTCTAGATTAGTTTGCTATAAATCGAAAACATATTATAGAAAAATATAAGGTGATTAGAAAAAGTGATAGGGTTATTTTAGTGAGAGTAATATTAGAGGATAAGGTATTAAATATAGTAAGTGCGTATGCTCCACAAGTGGGATGTAAGGAAAGTCAGAAGGAGGGGTTCTGGCAAGAGATGGATGAAGTAATTCAAGGAGTACAAGGAAATGAGAATATTGTAATTGGTGGGGATATGAATGGACATGTAGGCTGTGATAGAATAGATTATGATAGAGTGCATGGAGGGTATGGGTATGGAGAAAGAAATGAGGCTGGAG
>JAIPRL010010784.1:0-14755 GCA_025469235.1 Pemphigus obesinymphae
TGACTCGGTTAATCGAAAAGTGTTTTTTTTTGTTATTTTGTACGTTATATAATTAATTTCAGTTATTGAAATTGTTCACATATATGTATTGTTACGGCCCAAACCAAATTATAAGTTATCGTTCCGAGATTTGAGAATCTCGAGCTACAACATTAAATATTGGTTTACCAACAAGTATACCCAGCAACACACTATTAACGGAAATCAGTCGAAAACCAGTATCAGCACCACGTTTTAAGTGCCGCCATCTAGGGATAATATCTACAACCATCACTTACGAAAACTATGTGTTGAGACCAAATAAACGAGGATGGAGAGCGTGGACCGGCGACCACTACCAATAGCAAACTTGGACATCATTAATAAAGGAACTCCGGATCCCGACCATAGGAAACCAAGAGAGGAAATTGAGAAAAAGCAGTGACCATAACAAACAAATAACATTCCGAACGCTAACAATCGAAGATACCGTGGAAAACAAGAAAGAAGATCCGAACCGCACAAGCGATTTCGGAGCAGTCGTCTACTAGCAGACACCTTTGAAAAACAAAATTACACCCCAAATCCCGGTCCGGACATTCCAGAAGTTAATGCTAGTGTCAGTGAAATTGTAAATGCACCACAAACTTGCAACGACTCTACCACTCCAACGGTCATTTTTGACATCATCAAGCGCAAAGATTACAGTAACCCGATTAACTATCGACCAATCTTTTTACTTTCCTCACTGTCAAAAATACTCGAATGCATAATCCTAAATAAACTCAATAATGCTATAGGCTCAAAAATTCGCTGTGAACAATTTGCTTTTCGGCCAGAACATTCTACTACACTACAATTGGTTCAACTGACTGATCAACTAGTCAACAACTATAATATAAAAGAAAAAACGGCTGCTGTATACCTTGATGTAGAGAAGGCATTTGACCGAGTATAGCACGAAGGCCTAATACATAAACTACATCGCACGGGCACCCCGGTTAATATCAGTAAAATGATCCTCCCTACATCAAAGATAGGTAATTTAAAGTTCGACAAAATGATACCCTTTCAAGCTGCAGACCAACATTTGCTAGCGTATCTCAAGGTTCATGTATCTCTCCAACCCTTTACCTCATATATACCAACAATTAACCAATTAATACTAATGCAAAACCAACAATATTCGCCGAAAATACCTTGCTATACAACAAAAACAAAAACCCATTAAGAGAAATAATTCAATTCCAAAATCAATTAAACATCACTATAAACTGGTTTCACAGATGGTGACATAAGGAAACGCCACAAAAAATATTATAGTAGTAATGTTCAACAATCACAAATACAATAATCTCCCAAAACTTACAATAATAAATCAAAACATTCAATGGTCAAAACAATTTAAATACTCGGGAATCACATACGACAAATAAATAAATTTTGCCTCCCACGCTAAAGAAGCAATTAAAAAGGCAACCCGTGTCAGAGGCATTCTATAACCAGTATTTGGTAGAAAGAGCCCAGTTCCCCTAGAAACTAAAATAAACCTATACTGTATGCATATCCGGTCGGTCCTGACCTATGCAGGCCCAGCCTGAGGCCCCCTGCTTTCCCGCTCAAACTGGTCTTCTGTAGAAGCTGTTCAACATATAGCCCTTCGAACAATAATAAATGTACCAAAATATGTATAAAACAAAATTATTCTTAATACGGCTCGGCTACCAACCATACAAGATTACATAAAGAAGAATTCAAAAACTCTTTTCCACAAAAATACTCTTTCAAAACATACCCACATTTGTAGATTATTATGTACCCAAACCAATAACTCACCCAGTTACCTGGACAAAAACCTAATAAACTCAATCATTTTCCTTGAAAAATAAAATGTATTCCTATTCCTAAATCCCGTTCATCAACCGACTCCACACATTATAGATATGTGATATGTGTACATAAGAAAATTGGCTGTCTTCTATTCTATGCTATGCTATGCAGTCGTCACCCTATTTCAGATTTCATTTTCTCTTCATTTTTACTTAAAGAGAATATAAATTAGAAATCCTTTACACTGCGAGGTGTGAATGTAGCCACAAAGCTTAATAATAGCGGCAAATCACTCTACTCTCGCCTTCTATTCTCCTTACATATCCCCTGACTGCTACTTCTGGAAGCTATGTCAGTTCCCTTCTCTCGATCGCTACTTCTGTAAGTAATACCGATCTCTTTCTCAGTGACCGCTAATTCTGTAAGATAAGTCACTTCCTTCCACCAACCCTTTCTTTCCCTAAACAGTGAACCAGACGCCAATCAGTGAACCGGACATTGACCCGTGGACCAGGCACCATCATGTGAATCAGTCTCCAGTGAACTGGTCACTGCCCAGCGTACCAGTCACCATCGGCCACTTCCGGAAACTGGATCATCGGGCAACAGGCGATTTGACATCTCCGTTCGACTAGGATATGACTTTTGGCGACTCTGGTGATTTTCAACTTCAGGGACCGTTGGATCGTCCAGGATCCTCCGGAGACTTAACGGAAGGTGGAACCCGGCCGTTTTTGGGCGATACGGTCTCTTCCCGGTGAACCAGGGCCGTTCCACCTGGGAAGACACCTTCTCGGACCGGCCGTTCCAATCGGACTGCTATTACATGCGACATGAGAGCCGAATCCGGTAAGAGCGGATATATTCGATCCACGGATCAATACGTGAGTATTATCGCATATTATCTAACATAATATACAAATGTACCTTTGTAAATATAAATCGTAATAATTATATTTTGTAAACCTCCCCAGAAGATCCCGTACCAACAAAGCCCTACCTGGGACGATAGTCTTGAGTAACCCGCTTCTGTAAGTAGGGTTATAGGGAACGTCCCTCCTAGACGTGGGGCTTTAGGATTATCCGTGTACCTTAACCCTCGTCAAATCCCCGCCGTTATTTTGTATAGTCAAACCATTCTATGTATATGTAAACTGTAAATTTGTATTTATTTAAGTATGAATTGTATCTTCGGACTCCTTTAATTTCGGGACAGCCTTCAACGACCCCAAAAAGTCGGACTGTTTCAGTATATACATATAAATAGTTGTGTAAGAATAAAATGAAGCATTTTTGCCTAGACAATTTATGGTTAAAGATAGGTGCAGTATTAATTGCAGTATTATTAAAATGTATTTAAAACCTTGAACTCGAATAGGTTACAAGTGTTTCGTATGTATTGTCATCAAAAATCGTACAATTTTACGTGAATAATAATAATAATAATAATAATAGATAGATATGTGAATAATTAAAAAATGTTTACGCGTTCAAATGTTATGTTGGTAGTTAATTTTTAGGAGGCTATAAGTAATTTTGAGAGCTTTACCATTTCTATTATTATAATAGTGTAAAATATAATATAAGACATTAAGGAATATTTTGTTTTATAAAAAAAAACTATTCTTTGTTTTCGACGGTATTACCAAGAAAATAATTTATTTTATAAGATACCCCACGTGTGTAATATAAGTATATTTAGTTATGTATATTGGATATCTGTAGACTACGTGAGGAGTATTTTATTTTTATTTTCAATAGTACATTGTTCCTATTTCAATCCTTTCGTGGCATTATTATATATGTGTAACTGTTTATCAAGCTGTATATTTATTTTCATTGAATCCGGTTTCTTAATTAAATTACATGGTAATAATGGATTTGGTAAAGCTCGACGAATATTTATTTATTTTTTTATGACTTCCGCAGTGTCTTTCGGTATATTTTGACCTACATGTATATAAATTGGATATTTTGTATGTTGTATAATTTCGTTTTCCCGCCTTAGGAGTTCACCTTGTAAATTGCATTAACCCACAATCTTTATCGTTTTGACAATTTTTCTATGGTCACGTATGACACACCATATGCTTTTTAAAACGAAGTAAACAGTTTTTATAACTATATTAACTATATATTTCTATTATAAATATTATATTTAGTCAGGGGTGACACTAGACATTATTATATATTTTTTTTTTTGGATGGGGGCAGTATTATGGCAATACTTTTTTCGATAGGGAAGTTATATACTCGTATATTATTGCTCATTTATAATATGTTTTATAATGTTAATATATTTATATTATTGGGGTTGATATTTTTGTGGTAAAATTGGTAAATATTTGAAATTTAAATTTTCATTTGGTCTTATACAGATAGGGCAAAAATGGGGGAAACACCAAATTTGGGTAGGGAACTTTCCCTACCTTTCCGCCTTTTAACGTTACCACTGTGTTTAGTGAATGTTCATGTTCAAAGAAAACCATATTATATACTAAAAATATTACGAACTTCAATATATAAATTACATTTTAAGAGAACACATCATTTTGTTACTATAGATTGTAATGCAATTTTTTTGAAAAATATTTTATTCATAATTTTTAATGTATCACATCTTACTATTATTATAATTTTATATTAGTATATTATAATCATCTTATCTTTAATATTATTCTAAAATGATGGGAAAAATAAACTATGTTAATTCGTTAACTAATTCAACCTTTCTGATGTTTAAATTATGATTGGATTTGACTGACATTGTAAATAGTTGTGCATGGAAGGAAAATGCCACAACAAAATGAATATCAAACTACCGTGTAGTTGTTCCTTGTTTAGTTTAACTCAGTTACGAATACTTGACAGGATAATTCAACCACAGGACACTAAAACATTTTCAACTAATTGGCACGAACAGACGCTAAGGGTAAACGATTGTATATAAGCTGTGAGGCCTGCATACTGTTTTTTTTTTTTTTTTTGAGGAAACGAAAATATAATAAAGTTTTGTTTAAATTGATATTTTTCATCATATGCTTTTAAGTTTATTGTAAATTATAAAAATAAATTAGTGACATTTTTCAAATAATATAATATGTATTTATATTTTAATGTTCACCCTTTTAACATAATAACCATGATTGTTTAAACGGACATATTCTTATGATTTTCGTTGTTAGAGTTAGTGTTTTTACTATTTTGTGGTGGGGGGAGGTAAAAGAAATAAGAGATTCCGGCTATTTTGAAACGAAACTTTTGTGTTCCATGACATGTAAATAACTATAAAATAATAAGATGAAAATGGTCAAATATTGACAGTATTGTACAGCGTAACTACAGAGTATCGGATAATGAACTCGACCACCGTGGCCCAGTTT
Organism: Pemphigus obesinymphae; assembly: GCA_025469235.1. NCBI lineage: Eukaryota > Metazoa > Arthropoda > Insecta > Hemiptera > Aphididae > Pemphigus > Pemphigus obesinymphae. The sequence goes on from JAIPRL010010784.1 coordinate 5,193, forward strand.
AACTTAGTATTTTATTTTTAATTCGAAAATATTTTAAATCAATTAGTCTAAAAATAATATCGAACGGATATAATCTTATATGGGTGTTATTTTTTCATTATAAAACTTTAAATACAACCTACATAAAAAAAATTGGAGTTTTCAAAGTATTGAAATTCCACAATGCAAATTTTATAACAAAATACTCCTATAAACCAATTTTAACAAGGTAAATTCGAAGGGGGTTTTTCTTTTTTTAAATATCAACGATATTGTTCTGTATGTATTATATTCGCGTTTAAATGAATTTCAAATAAACGAAATAAAAATATAGATAAATGACTTAATATTCATTTGTCGGTTTCATATATTATAATATAATGTATATGCATTCAAATGAATGTAACAAATATATAGTTTGCTAAATATTATAATTAAGTATATGAGACAGCTTACAGAGTAATAAATATTCAATATTTATACAATTTTACGCAGGAAAATATATATTTCACGTGCACGAATGTTAATATTTTTTTATAGTATTCAGTGTTCAGACGGTTTTTGGTACACCAAAGATTTTAATTGTTGGTCATAGAAACAATTCTTTTTGAAAATATACCATAGACATAGAATGAAAACAAACCCTTTTCACTTGTAAAAATGTCACTTAAATATTTTATAAAACAACATAACTCGAATGGTATAGCAGTGCGACGTATTTATTGGGAGGGGGGGAGGTTTGGTATAGTTGATAGATTTCTCCTTTGAAATTATTTGTTTGTAACAATATCTAATGTTCATAGAATAATATTTTAATAAATGTTAATAACAATACTAAATTTCCAAATTAATCTGATAAGTTCCTGTTTAATTCTAATAAACGTTTTAAGTTGTGATCTGAAAAGGAATATTATGGTTTATAACTCTTCAGTATTTTAAAATTGAAAATTTACCACGAAAAGCATTTTTAATGAATTTATCTCTTAACTATTTGAATTAATTTATTGAATATTTGAACGAAAAATTAAAACGATATCCTAAATGTAAAAATAGTATATAAAATATAATATAGGAACCGAATTATAATGAACCGGTTACTACATTAATATTAGTATAAGAGCTTAAATTGTAGTTATTAAAATAACGTTCAAGAAAACCGAAATCTTATGATATATATGTAAAATTATAATTTAATCTTTTAATTAATATTTAGTAGAAGCTTATAGATTGTATATATTAACCTGTCTTAACCAAAATTTAAATTATTTCCAATTCTTGCTATGTACCTAAATTTAACATTTTTACATTTATTATTTTCAAGATTTAATAGACGTAGAAATTCAGTAAGGTTATTCTTTTACCGTATTACTATGAGAAAATGGTGTATCTATAATGGAACCAGCTTTTGGGTTTATGTCTATAAATTTTAACATTATGGTTTTCAAGTCGTTTTTACAAGTTCTAATCAAAGATACGACTTTGTTATTTTGATTTCACTGTTTTATTCATTGTATAATAACGCGACTCGATTCATTCCAATCTCGAAATATATAAGTCTCGGAAAAATGGAATACTAACAGTAGGTATCAAAAATAATTTTAAAAAAATTCATAATTTATACCTTTTTATTATGAATCCACATGATTATTATTGATTTATATATTTTAAATTGTAAGCTTAGAACTCGTTTTTAAACAAATAAAATTTGAACTTTATAAATAATTAAGTACAGTTAAATCTCTTTGAAACATTGAAAACAAAAATAAATTCATTATTTTTTTTCAACATATAATACACTGTTTGAGTGACTTATTCCATAACGGGGGGGTTATATAATGCTCATCAACATCCTTAGAAGAACTTCAGGTTCAAGCGGACTGTATGCATAACCATATAAAGCGTTCGACGTTGATAAGTTAAAGTCAAAATCCAGTCATTATAAATTTAAAAATGTACACGAGAATAATTTATGAAACAACCATTTCCAGTTATATTTTATATTATACTAGCTGAATAACCCGGTTTCGCCCGTGTGCAGTTTTTTGTGTTAAGTATATATATATATATATTTTTTTTCTTATCAGTTTTTATATTACAAATTGTTTTATGATGTCTTGACCCTGGGTTGCCCGTGTATTGTAACAACTAGAAATTTGTAAAAAATTAGTATATTTTAGTATTTCGAAGACAAATTGTATGATACAATCTAATCAGAAAAATGTTAAAACTGTATAGATTTTTAGTTGAAAAAAATGTTATTGAATCATTATACATATTATAATTCTTCTTCATATAATTATTATCTTTTATTCATCTCAATACCTCTTTACAAACTGCACTTTTTGTACTGCCTTTTGGGGCTACTACTGGTTGAACTAACTCTAGAACATGCGACATAGAACTGGCCATGCGAAAACATTCATTTTGTATTTAAAGATTAAACCATATAATAATATAATTGTTATTTTTCTTCTTCTTATTTTCTTCTTTTTCTTTTTTTTTCTCCTTCATGCTCTTTCCCAATTACTTGAGATCGGTCACCCTAGTCATCAGCTTCCAGAGAGCTCAATCTCCGGCATTCTCCTCATTTACACTCGCCCACCACATTTCAATCTTTATTATATCTCTCCTTCTTTTTTGTCTTCCATTTCCCCTCTTTTTTTCAACATATTAACTTAACAATTCTTACAGCCTTTGTTTCTTCTCTCCTAAAAACATACCAAAGTTATGTCAATCTATTCTTCATCATTTTTTCTACTATTGGAATCACTCCTATACTACTCTTTATACATATATTAATTTCTTACTTTTTCCTCTCTAGTTACTTCACTCATCTATCTTAATATTCTCAACACTGCTCCACTCATATTCTGTTTTTATAATTCTCACATTAAAGCTGTCATACGCTTTCTCTAGATCAATAAAAATAAAATTGGTTTATTAGTTTAGATTAGATTTATATAATTTAGATTCATTTAAAGTTAAATGTATGAAAAAATTATCTATGAAATCAAAATTTTATTTATTAATTCTTCAATTACACAGGAAAAAAAAATAAAAATCACTACTTGACTGATTTTGGCTATATACTTTAGATTTATTACTTTTTGTTCAAAATAAATTATGATTTTGTTATTATAAATACAAATTAAAAAAAAAGTGTACGTGATTGAACATATAAACTTCGTGTATCATGGATGGAAAAAAAATCAAATTGGCTTAACTTATATGAAGATTTAACCCTAAATTTAACTAAAATTTAACTATAGTTAAAAATTAAATAGTTTAATAATTGTAGTATTCAATTTGAAATAGATTTTTGACTTTTGGTTTAGATGATTTTGAATTTTAATAAGTAAATATTTTATTACAAAAAAAAAAAGGTTTTCGCGTAGGTGATCTAGTACTTGAGAGGAATGTCAATGCAATTTGTTTGTGTACTTACTCATCAATCACGATTGATTGATGATAAATGTTTCCTATTTATTCACGAGAGAGAAATAAGGGACTATTGTGGTCGTTTCCGAACTAGATATATTGGTATGTGTGAGATATATACGTGGGTAATAGTGCAAATAGCACAAGGGAAAACAAATATTTCAATAAAAATAATGTACAATATATTGTTTTTTATTTTAAGTAATACTATGTACGGAGTACTTATAACTTATTATACAATTTTTATTTGAAAACACTTTGGGATTAAAGACGGACAAACTGATAAAAAGTTAAATATACATTATTATAATTATATTCAAAAAAATTTCGAAAATCGGTACCTAGTTATGATTTTGTTTTATAACCACATATATTTTTTTGACAAAATGTATTATTTCAGTAGGTCTAAATACTTGAAGTTTCACAGTGTATATATTTTACTATTATTATATTATTTATTACATTTTTAAAATCTTGCAACTCTTATAGTAATTTTGCAAGTATTAGATTGCTCATGTTTTCCCAACCATAGTTTGTTTAATAAAAAAAGTGGAAGCATAATAACATACTGTTTCAATATACTATTTTTAACTATACTTATCTCACATTCTGGATATTACCTAAATTGTTTTATATTAATGCTTCGCTATTATAAATAAATAAGTATACTGAATTTCTGAATATATAAGTGGAAGTAATATAGTCATAATTACACCAAAGCTCCAAACAGGATTTTTTCTTTTTCAATTCAATAATTTATAGACCCACTACTAAGAATATCCGATTTGATATGTGAAGTACTCCCATCTCCTTTAATACACTTGCCGTTTTTCAAAAATATTTTGTTTGGAAATTATTGATTGAAAATTATGAATATTCTTTGGAATTAGAAATATTTAGTAATTAGTATAACTAAATTTTAAAGTAATTTTGGCAAATTAAATCAATCGATTTATATTTTGATTTGTACCTACCTTCTCATCAAAACTGCTTCTTGGATAATATTATATAATTATGTATTGATTTTTTTTTCTAAATATCGAGATTTGTCTAATAATTTACTGAAATACATTTTAACTTCAATTTTTATAAAATCAAAATCGTCATAACTTCAAATCATAGAATGTCAAAATTTCACATTATTTTATTATTTCAATTTTAGTATATTTGTTAAACTATAACTCTGATAATAATTATATTATATTATGTATTCTAAATTCACCCGGTTTCAAGTCTTGTAAATTATTATAAAATTAGATTTAGTTGAAATCAATTGGTTTAATATCCAGAATGATTACGATCGGAATTTTTTGAAATTATTTGACGATAAAATTCAAGTACTTTTTGATTTGAAATTTTGACAATATTAAATTAAAAAAAAATAAATTTAAGAAGTTCTATTAAAAATGTATTACATAATTTGTGATTCAACAAATCGTTCTGTCCGTTAGAAAGATATAGATCAAATTCTAAATTTACTGATTTGGTCTATCCAAAATATCACTTAATCAAAATATGTAAAAGATTGACATGTGGTTTTGATTCTTCTTCGTCTTCTTCTTAACCTTCCCTCCAAAATATTCGGAGACTGCTATTTTAGTCATCAACTTCTACAGAGCTCGATCTCCCACATCGTTCTTACTTACATCTACTCACCTCATATAATTTTCTATTACATCCACCAATTTCACTTTTGGCATTCCTTTTCCTCTCTTTCCTTCAACATAAATTACCATGACTACTATCAGTAGTATAGTACTAGGCCTCTATCTCTTCTTTCCTTAATACATGCTCTAGCCATCTAATCTATTCTCCTATATTTTTTCTTCTATTGAATCGCTTCTATATAACTATTTCTTATATATTAATATTTTCCTATCCTCTGCCCAACACTGCGATCCGTACATCATTGCAGGCCTCGCTACTGTTTTGTAAAATTTACCTTTTAGTCTTCATCCACCCATGCTTTATCCTATATATGTTTCATATCTTCCTCATTCTTCTATGGAACAGATACTAAATACCTCTCAACCTCACCCATTACATCTTTTGACTAATTAATATTTCTTTTATACTCATATATATATATATATATATATATGAAATTTCAAAAATATCAAAAATTAAAACTACTATAATGTTATTTTATCTTGTTAGATTGTGATTGTATTTTTATTTCTGGATATATTAGATTTTCAATACATGATTTTTTTTTTTTTTTTTTTTTTTTTTTTTAGCTCAATTTCAATACTATTTTGACTTTTTGAGAAAGTAATATATTATATTTTATAAATAATTTAATGATACTTATATAAACTTATATAAGTAACAGTTATAAATGTATAAATACAATTTAAAGTATATTACTATTAAATTTAATTCTATCATTTTTTTGATTTGTATAGTGTATGATTTTGAAAGTTTTCCGAAATTCTTTCTCATTAATTTTGTTAGAGTTTAAACTAAAAGTTATATATTATATATTTCATTTGTCATCAATTATTAAAATTATATATATAAAGCCAGAGGGTAAAAACTCATTTCATTTTTCGTTAAATAAGTTGAACAAGTTTCTTCGATAACTTGTAAATACAGGCAATAAATTGAATATCACATACGATAAAAATATTCTGTTTTATTTTTTTCTCAATATTATGTTATTGAATGAAATATTAAAAATGCAGAAATAAAATTTTTTGATATTTTTTTATAAATTTATAAGTTCTAAAAATTTTGAGTAGGATATTAACTATTATGTAGAATTATATGTAATTCACAATATTAAAAACAAAAACACAAATCACACAATGTTTGGTAAACCTCACGTGTGCTGCAAATATTTAAAATATTTTTTTTATGCGAGATGGGTAAACATATACACTTATCAGAGTGATTATATAAATTAATCAAAATATATTGTTAATTTTATATTTACAGTAAAGGTAGTATGGATAATATTTTTATCAATCAAAGTATAATTTGTGTAGTTACCTAATTAAATTTTATTAGAATTATAACTTTTCTCTCAACTTATGTTCAAAAATTAATTAATTGTGTGTTATATTATATTTAGACTCTTTTTTTAGTAATTAATCTTTAGTTGATTATGGTTAGAACATCCAAGATATATAATATATAATAAATATTTTATTGTTTACTTTCCCCGAAAAGTCAATACATTATTTATTTTATACAAAATATTAAGAGAATGAGTATGCTAAAATCCAACTTAATGACTTCCTTCGTATATTTGAAATATTTTTTTATTATTTAGATGCATGTAAACTGTAACCCTTATGCGCATTAAGAGGACGACACACCGAAGGTACTGATTATTTTTGTACTTTTATAATTTTTCTCTTTTTTTAAAAAAAAACAATATAATAAGTTTTTTTCAGATCATATAATTATTAGTTCCCTAATTATATGCCATAGCGTATTGCGTTCAGTTGACACTTGATTAAATTTGATGTTTTTGAAGTATCGTTTATTGCAGAAATGTTGACCGCTAAAATAGAGGTAATAAATAGTTCCATTCACTGGTCCTGATGGTGCAACTTGGTGCTTCTATATAGATCGTTATTACGATTCGGTCTGCAGGATAGGTATATTGTTTTGTATTTTTTGTTTAACCTCAATTCCAGTAAAATCTCCTTATTATAAAATATATTCACGGGTCTTATTAGGTTGTTTATTTTCGTAGAATATATATATATATATATATATATTTTGTTTTGTTTCTAAGTATTTTCATACATTTGTAGAAAGATAATGTAAAAGACAACTTAATCTAAATAAAATTATACTAAAATACATACTCACATACTATAGTATTATAATATATCGTGTAGATAATATGTGCTAATGCGTGTTCACCGAGACGACAAAAGCAATTCATGCCCGAATATAGAATTAAATAAACAAGTTAAAGTTCATAAAAGTCGTGTATAGAAAATACTCTCAAAGCAGAAAAAATTGCAAAATAAAATTGTCTTTATATTAATTGTAACATGCTTATCAATTCTTAGTATATACTAAGTCAGGTATCCCCATTCCCCAGTAAGTACATTTTTCTAACTGCATCATAACTTTAGATTGATTTCGTATTCAGGATAGCACGCCGATTTGACGATAAACATTTATTTATACATGTAAAAATATTTAAAATTTATATGAATTTCGTATTTACATAAACTTGGTGTTTTGTTGGAGTACACAGCTAAGAGACCGGGTTAAGGTTGTTCGAGGGATTATAAAATGAATTTGGCAAGCCAACTGGGAACATCGATTTTTTTCGGAATTCGGCGATTCTTAGCATAGGAATTTTTATTTTTACATCGGCGAGTATAAAGTTCTTGTGGTTGTACGACAGGTTTATATTTATGAAAAGGTTATGGTATTTTTAGAAGGTATCCTGAATAACCTAAAAACGGTTTAATCGTCCGTTTTAATATTCACTCAACTATATATTCAATCTGAGAACAGACTATAACGTTTTATGTAATATATAGATATCTATACAAATGACCTCAAAATCCCAGATATTGAAGATATAAAAAAATTGAAATTTAAAAACCTAGGATAAAATTTAGGAATTTTTGAGTATGAAATGTGACTACTTCAATTTGGAGATTATGTTTTAATCCGGATGAATATTAATTAGATAACATTAAGGTAAACTAATTCTATGTTTGGTATAAACTCTAAATTATATTCAAAGCTACTACATATATGGTATAATCGTAATTTAATGTTTTGTGATATTCTACAAAATTGAGTAAAAAGTCAAATGTATTTATTAATTTCATTATAAATTGTACCTAAATAATTGACTAATGGTACAAGTCAAATATTAAGCTTGAAAATTTTGTGACGGCATTTAGATTCTATTTGAGAATCAGATAATCTTCCATAGTATGGACTTCCTTGAATATCATCCATGAATATTACTAAGTATACTCTATGACAGGTATGACAAAAACATTTACCGAGATTATTGGAATGTTACAGTAAATAAGAGATAAATATCCACCTTGTGGTATTTCAAATGATACATTAAACTTAGAAGTCCCATATTATATCCTTGTATATCAACAAATTGGCAATGTTTTGACATATACGATGAAATTCATGGTAGCAAAGGTTCACCGATGACAAGTTTTCTTAAAACTGTATCAAAGGCTTTATTCTAAAGTGAGTAATATATATATATATATATATATTACGTGATTTACACGGAATCAGTATATAATATATACTGATTCTATTACTTATTTGTTGAATATATACTATATATTTAAAATAATTCTTACATGTTTTGATAAATTACAATTTATATAATACCTATTTGAAAATGTCACGATTCAAGAGTTTAAAATGTACATTGAACTTATTATTTAATACTATTGCATTGGCCTGGTCTAATTTACAAAATATTATTCCATTTTTAGACTTTTTTAGATATTTTCATTTTATGTTTTGTAAGTCATAAAAGGGGTACCTAGTCAACATTTAATTAAATTCTAATTGCACGTTACTCTTACCGTATTGGAAAGATCTTAAAATTCGTTTACAAACATTTTTAATTGTAACCATTTAAATATTATCGACAAAATGTATTATTTATTTACACTAAAAGCTGGGCAAGATACTATTATAAAAAATATCTTGATACATGACGCACGATACATTCATTTTGGATATTTTTATACAAGATACATGATTCATTTTGTTTGTAGAAAAGATACAAGATACTCTCAAAAATACAATTATTATTTTATAATAAAAATTGTTTTTACTTATTACAATTTTATAAAAAATAAACATGAATACCTATTATATTAAATATTTCTCAAAACTTAAAATAATTGTTAATAACAATATACAAATAAAAAAACCCCCCTGTGGAGGGGGCTAAGAATACCTCCACGGTTTCCTCATGCCTGTCGTAGAAGTCGACTAATTAAGGTTGCGTCAGGTCGACAGCCGGCATAAAACTTGTCAAAAAGTATGAGAAGTATTAAAAAGAATATAGGCGAGTTTTTCCATCTCGGATGTTCGCGGGGAAAACAAAATTGCGTACTTGGGTGTGGAGATAGCCTAAGGGACCAAGTGACCAGTACCAGCCTGACAGCGGCTGCGGTAGC
>JAIPRL010010785.1:0-14196 GCA_025469235.1 Pemphigus obesinymphae
ACATTTTATATTACATAATACACGATATCGACAATCGTATTAATGACATTTTTGACATATTATTTTATACATATGTATATTTCTAATTATAATTCAATCAAAATTTTTAAAATTTCATTATTATAAAGTTGTACCTACCTATGTATTTTTAATTATAATTAAATTAAAATTTTCAAAATTTCATTATTTTAAAATTGTACCTATGTACATATTTCTAATTATAATTAAATAAAAAATGTCATTATTATATAAAGTCTCGATTAACCGTGATTTTCATTTATCCGTGTGACCCCCTCCCCACCATTACCTCGGATAATCGAGGTTCCACTGTATTATGTTTCCATTATATGTTAAATTTATTATCTTAATTAGTGTTTACTAATGTTTACTAATATTATAAAATATATTTTAAAACAGTTTAGTTTTTTGTTTGTATTTACTTATGATTATAAATTTAACACACCATCATAAAATTATATTATTATATATAATACAATATTAGATATTCAAATAGATCATTACAGGAGGAATTTTTTTACGATTTTTACGATTATTGCGACTATTTAATTAAATAAAAAAAAAAGTTAATTTATCGAAAATGTTTGATTATTTTCGATTATTTGATAGATCGATTATTTTCGATTATACGATTAATCGTTGATAATCGAAATGCAACTTATAATCGATTATTATTGATTATGGAATTTGATAATGACCTATCCCAGTACGTACGTTTTAACTCACTGACTCCTAGCTATATCACACTGACACTGTCACGACACCTTTTTGTGAAACGTCAAAGAAGTAACTAATGAGTAACAACTGATAAATTATTGTTTTCGTATATACGAAATAATTATCGATTTATAAACATGATATTTTATCAAATTTCGAATGCATGCTTTACAAGGTCATACAATAATAGTATAAAATATTATTATCTTATATAAACAAAATCTATATAATATGGACAATGGGCAGTGTTGAAATTTATCTAGATAAAAATGTCTTTATCTTTTATCTTATGTATGAATTTTCTATATTACTATTTAAGATAAATAATAATTGTATTTGTAGATACATTTATCTAAATAATTTTTCTACAATTAAATTTTTTTAAATCGCGAATAACTGGATAACATTATTAATATTAATAGTATATATAGTATACTGAAACTCTGTTCAGAATCAATTTTTTTTAGAATGAAATGAATTATCATTGCTTTCAAATGCAATACATCCACCAAGAATGTCCTATCCGATTATTCAATAATAATATAATATCCTTAACTTCTGACACTCAATGAGCTAGGTGCCCCTTTTTTAAAAATGTATATTACCTATTATTATTATTATTGTTTTTATTAATTATTATGCTGTTGGTATACGTACACATTATTATTATTATAAAATATTGCATTTTAATATTTGTAAGTTATTACCTAAATTATATTTAGAAATTTATAATTAAAAAAATATTGTTATTATAAAACGTTAAATCTAATTTTTATAAAATTTATTGTTTCAATATATTATTCATTTTAGTCCATAAATGAAATGTAAACTGGTCGTAATGTGTTATATATTTAAGTTAATAATCAATAACTTAAAAAAAAAATTATGTTTTTTTATTTTAGATATGTTATATTTATCTAGATACATTTTACTTTAACCATCATTATCTTTATCTAGATAAAAATGTACTTATCTGATTTTAACACTGATATTGGGATTAAGGAATCAGATCTTTGGTATCTATATTTTTTTTTTTTTTAAATGTGTTTTTGTCTTGTTCATAATTATCATAATTTTATTGCATAAAGCTACTAAAAACGTTTTGTAAAATGTTCAATTCTACGAACTTTATTATTTTTTATTTGAATCACTTAACAATTATTCTGAGGACTTTGTCATTTTTCATTTGTTTCAAGTAAATATATTTGAGATTTCAAAAGAGAATTAGCAAATATTACCTATAGGTCAGCTGACCTCCCAACTCCACTCCCTCTAAATCTACCACTTCAAATAGGTATATATGTACATGTACTCTAACAAAAGAATACGAAATATTTTATATCATGACAGTTGACAATTTTGGAAATTCAAAATAATAATATCTTGGAAGGCGCTTTATTATATTTTGTGCAAATAGTCACAACCCGAGTTTTATTATTATTATTTCGACAATTTTATTCAACGAAGAGAGTTTTCATTTTAAAATGAAAAATGAGTAATTATTTCAGTAAATTATTATAATAAATAATATTACTTTTTAAAATAACCTTAATAATTTCAAATTAATTATGAGATCTATATTGACGTATTTTTTTTTTTTTTTTTGTAAAAAAACACTATCAAAGTATAAATAATGAACTTAGTATCAAATTTTTAAATAGAATTTAACGTTAAATTAAAAAAAAAATTTCAATAATAAAACACGAATAAAAATCGATTTTACAATAACTGTTTATTTTATTTTATTAAATCAAGTATATCCAAAAATCATATAATATAAACTAATAATGATTAATAATTAATAATATTAATTAATTTAAAAATTCCGAATTATATAATTTCTTCTCGGCGTGGAAAATACGTGTAATCGAAAATCATTAATATTTGTTTTAGGATTCATCCACTGTCATTTTATACAGTATAAAACTTCGTTATATTTCGACTATATTATCGAATGAAATAATACATATAAATGTAAACGAAAGCCCTCGAATACGATATATACAGAGTTTAATTAATTTTTGGCTATCAGATTTATGTCATTTAATTTCTGATTATACAAGACCAAATAACGGCTGACTATATGAGATTTGAGATATCAGAATTATTTCCAAAAAGAGATAGAGAAATTTTAATTAAAAAAACCTCTAGATTGTTACATTCTAGAGATGTTTAAGAATATTTAGATGTTCACAGATTTAAAATTGGACCCGTCCAAGTCTTAAAATTTCGTCCGCCGTTTTGGTTTCGAATGAGTTGTAGAAAATAATTAATTCTGTACGCAATTCCTTCTCTATTCTCATAATTAAAAATTTAAGCCAATGATGACTAAAAAATGCCAATAATTTTAATAATGAATAATTTTAAATTTTTATCATCGTGTTCAGTGACGTAATTTACTCATAACATAACTACCGATTTTCGTATTATACACTATTCAATATATGTAATAGCTTTTCGTTTAACATGTGCACAGCGTTTTCGGTTATTGAAATTTGATACAATATTCAATATTGTCACATTGCACTCCATAATAATAATATAGTATTTGCTTGTGTCACAGATGTTTCCAACAATAGGAATATTTTCAAATTTAATATTTATAAAATGTATACATAAATAATACGATATATTTGCATATAGTGTACAGCTATGCATAAAATATGTTACTCTATCATAATTCATAACGTTATTTCAGCGTCTAAAATGCTTTAAAATTCGTATTGAACTAATTGAATTTTCCTGAATATCGTTCTTGTTTAATTGAATATAGACGGTATTCGTCTCAGTTAATACTAAAAATAACAATATACATCTAATGGCATATTACTAAAAGTTCATCAAAGTAAATTGATATATTATCAATTGTGTTATAACAATCTTGATAATTTAATATTATACGATAAACACATGTAGCATTCTTCCTATAATGATCGTTAACAATTTAATCATTATTTTAATATCATAATATTCAAGTATAAATAATTAATTCATAGAATGAAAATATTAGAATTTATAGAATGAGAGATTGGTCGAATAAAACGTGTTCGTATTAAGAAGAGTATAAAAAACATTGATTTTAAAATGGTGCAGCCAACTATAAATATGGAAAAGTGGATAATTTCAGATACTCAAATGTCAACATCAATAGCATAGACGATATGTATGAAATGATAAATGGACGGATAACAAGTGAGTATGTAGAAAATATTACAGCATCATTAAACTTTCGAGATCAAACTTAATGTTTCGTAAGTCAAAAACACATCCATACCATAGTTATATTTACAAGCTACGAGCAGTGGTAACGTACGCTAGTGGAATCTGGCCATTTATTAAAAACTAATTTAATATTTTAACTTTTAATTAAATGTATTATTTATTAATTTATTTTAAGAACGTTACATTTGAAAGAAAGTACTGCAAAATAATTTCACTCGGAGAGACGGGCATGTATAAGAGAAGAAGTAATAAGAACGTACAGTTATTGTATATAGTGGACTCGACGATATTCTTTCATTCAGTAGATATATAATATATACGTTCAGTGGTTTGATCATGTATAAAAATCGGATGGTAAACGTATCTCCTTAGTCCACAAAATAAATAAAGCCAAGTCCCTTGCATGATTCACGAGGTCCCTTAAATGGATTGACGTAATTGTTGTGGTCGGGATTTAGAAATAATATACTAAAAGAAGATACGAAGGACAGCATTGGCCTTGAATGAAACAATATGGTCAAGCCAAAGAAAATTAAGATCATAAACGTTCAATTTCATCTATTAAATATAAATAAATTGTACACTAGTATACAAAATTTAATGTTCAAACTATTGTATACAACTTGTAATTTTCAAGACATTGATTGTATAAAGTCAAATAAACGTATAATAACATCGTATTAGAGTGTTACAGCATGTTTATAATTAATTTATATACATAATATTTGCAATGGTCTGTATGTTTGTAAATCCTATCTGAGCATTCCTTTTCAATTAAAACAGTATATTTCTCTTTTCCACCAAACAAAAAAAAAGATCGAATCCCTTTTTTTGGCTGACAACGTTAAGAGATGGTAAAAAAAAAAAAAATCGAGCAGTGATTATGTACAAATGATTTTCAACCTTATGTAATATTTTATAAATTATTAAACATATATTGTAGATTAGTCGTTACAAAACACTTAGTGATTGATTTTTAGTTTTTGCACGGGTATCCCAATCTTTAAGTCTGTTGTAGAAACCCGTATTTTTTGTGTCTAAAGACCAATAGCCGGAAAATTCGTTTAAGTGCTTTCTGGTGTTCGAGCACTGTGTATGAATTCAGTAACCTATTTCCTTTTTTAAAACCAGAAAATATTTTTTCTTTATTAAATTGTTTATTGTTCAATATTTTTCATACATAACTTAGTAAAACGATTAATAAATAGACACATATATTTTGAACTAATTGAAATTGCGCTATTGAAAGTATTGAAAATGTTTTTCTATTTTAGCAGTTCATATTAATTTAGGGTGAAAATTTTGAATTTTTGAGAGTTTATAGTGTTTATCGCTCACGTTCATTTACATAAACACATAAACATCCCATATAAAATGAATTGCTCACAGCGACGTATTCAGAATTTTTCAATGAAAAGGGAGGGATAAAAATGTAAATAAAAATGTATAGTGATTTTAAAAATGCTGTACTTACAAAACGTCCCCGAAATTGTTATTATTTAATTGAATAGAAGATTTTAGTTTGTATTTTAAAATACAATTCTTCTCAGCAAGTTCTGAAAATAAAAACAAAACAATAAATAGAATATATAATAAGGAATTAAACACAAGTCACGGAAATGTGATTTATAACATATAATAACCATTATATTATTATAAAATGATCTACATCTAAGCCTTACCCAAACGACAAAATGCATTAATAATTATTAAATATTATTGATAACTTAATATATAAATTATATAAATTGTAAGTAATTCAAATAATGATATTTGGTAGAAATTGATTATAGGCAATACTTGTATTATCCGAAGTTGCCTTTATGGGTATTCAATAGTAGTTGTTTAACACTGAAGATGAAAACATTGTTTTCGAAATATGTATTTGTTAAATAAAAACAAATCATTATTGTAGAAATTCGGTTTTTATATTTTATATCTATAAAAATCGTAAGTTAATAATAATTTTATATATATATAATGCTAGCTTTTCAGCCTTTTTCCCATGAAAAAATCCATTTATACTATTTATTTATTATTTTTACCTATTCTGTCGATTCGATTTTTTTTACAATCTCGGTGTCTGCGGATATAACGAATGTTTATTCGATATTCGCGGTATATATTTAGTATGAATGAAATTGTAATAAATTTTCTTATTATTACCACTTTTATTATTTAATATTTATTAATAATTTTTTTTATTCGTTTGAATAGCATATTATACCGAGTACCAACTTACAGGCCGACCCAATAAAATATTTATGGGCTGGTGTGTTAACTCACGAAATAATACCAGCTTCAAACATAAATTAAGCAAAAAAAAAATAGGGTCATCAAATTATTCGAATTTTTATCGACTCTGAATTTAATTTTGCTGACTGTTATTCAGATGTGGGGGGTGTCTCACCCCCTCAAAAGTCGGCTTTGTGTACCAACCTATTATTATAAATTCAAATATTTATTAAACTTTGCGTTATATAACACCCTGTGACGAGTTTGTATTCGAATTCTAAGATTTTTTTTTTGGATTTTCGTAAATTTTCATCTGGTGAAAATAGTTGTGTGAAAACCCGAGAACGGCAAGTCAACAATAACAGGGCTATTTCACTGCTTGTGTTTCTGTGTAAATAAATGGATAATCTTGGATGTTGAAAATAAATGCTGTTAACAAATTTTGATAACAGATATTATTCTGTAATCACTATAATCAATGATTTGAAGATGTATGCATTAATCAATGCATGTAAATATATATAATATATAGCGGAATTAACGTTACTAACTTCAAGAATTGTTGGAACAATACATCACTAACCACGGGCCAAAGGTATCAGACAAGAATATTGTGTTTGGTTTCACACTGTTTAAAGCATAGATACTTTCATAGAACATCATTACTAATATTATCACCGAATACCGATTATATTATCTTATATCCACGGTATTAATTAAATATTAATTTGTTATTATATAAATTTGAAAATAATATTTTTTTATGCTATACTTATTACTTATATTTGTAAATAACAGTACTTATAGTTAATCAATCATATTATAATACAAACTTACAATGGAACAAAATAAAATAAAATATCTTATACGTTCTTATTTCCAAAAAAAAAAAAAATTAAAGGAATAATGATAGTGAATAGTTACAGACTAAAGTAATTCTGAAGTTAATTAATTTTTTAAAATTTTGTATACTTCAGTAAAATAAATTGCTTTATATTAAACTACATTAACACTTATGAAAATTTTGAAAGTGGTAAATGTTGAACCATTAATAAAAAATGCACTCACAATTGCTTCAGGATCAGAACATGCAGAACATAAAAACTCTACTAACATTTCTCCTTCGTTAATGACTTTAATTTTTGTAGTATTTTAATTGTATCATATTGATAATTTAGTTCTTTATAATATAATATGTAGACCTATTAATTATTTCATAATTTAGTATTTGCATATGCTTATTATTTTGCTTTTAAAATATTAGATACTAGTTTGTGAAAATGAAACTGCTTCTGTTAATATGAATGCAAGTAATATTGGTCTTGGTGTTGATAAAAATATATCAGATGAAGAGAAATTTATGATTCTTAAAAATACATAGACTCTAAATGTAGAGTATAATTTTCCAGCTATTAAACAAGGGAATCATACTAGATATTTTCAGCTTGATTGGCTTAGACGCTTTAATTGGTTAGCTTAGAGTGAACTACACAATGGAGGATTTTGTAAATATTGTGTGTGCTTTGTTCCAAGTAGTGTTTCTAAAACACATCAGGTAACATCAGGTAACATTCTTCTTTGATATAATTTATAATGTATAATGTATATTACATTAAAAAGAAAATCTGTTTAATAAAAATACTTCTAATACAATTTTAAGAATATAGATTTGAAAACAATTAATTTGTACTTAACTAAGTATTTTAATTTTCAGAAATTATGCACATTTATCACAACACCTTTTGTTAATTATAGAAAGGCTACAGACATTTTAAACAAACATGGAAATAATAAATACCACTTGTTTTCTGCTGAGAAAAGTAACACTTTCATTGACAACTATAATTGTAGTAAATCTGTTAAAATAATTTAAAAAATTAAAATCTAACAACTTATATTCGTTTTTAAAATTTAGGTATGTGGATATGGAAAAATATTATTTACGGTCCACTATGTCTGAGACACGTCTGAATGGTTTGACCATGTTAAATATTCACAAATAGATAGTGATAGATATAAACCTAGTAGTTGACACCTTCGGTCGGAAAAAAAAAGGAGGATGGAATTAGAAGATTGGTCAAAATGACCAAAAAATTGTTATTTATATGTTGTTAATCAATTATAAAGAAAACAATAAGTGTATGTGATAGAATTTTAATTTTTTGTTTAAATATTTATTTGTTTTATTTTTATATTTTTTTATAGAGAGAAGAATTTCTTTTTTAAATAAAGGGATTTGTTTTAGATGTATTTTTAAAGTTGTGATTCGCCACTGATGAGTTTATATCAAAAAAAGAGTTATTTATATTATGGTTTGTTGACAAATATTGTCAACATTTAATTAGAAATTGATTGTTTTCGCTTATTTTGTTTTTATTCCATTCAAAATATAATGTAGTTTAATATTATTTTATTTTCCTTTAGATATTGTTTTTAAATCTACTAATATTTGTACTTCGTGAGCGTCCACTATATTATGTATCATCATGCAAATAAGGAGTAACACTCGTTAGTTAGAGAAGACGTTTATATACTTAATAGGTATACACGAAAATATTGTGCAGTCATGTTGTGGTTATTTGCAAGTTTTGTATTATTTTTGTAGAAGTACGTTAAAAAAAATTACTTTATTATAAATGTCAAAATGTAATAGAAAAATCATTTTTTTTTTTTATAAATTTTAAAATTTTAATAATAAATATTGTTATATTTTGCATTTAGAAGTATTTAATATATATTATATAATACATAGTTTTGTTTTAATTTGCATTTAAGTGAAATCGCATTTAGATACTCCTTGAAATGGAGCCAAATGTATAAAATAATTGGTATCTGTGTATAACATGTACATTGTATATACATCAGTCGAATATTATACATTTATACCCAATAATGTGATAACTAGGAAACGGACTTTAATGCTCTAAAAAATAAGAAAAATCTCCTAAAAAAATACGATTTAATGCCTTAAAAAATCCCATAATATTTAAAAAAATACCTTAAAAATGTTTAAATATGTATTTAAATTAAACAAAAAACAAATATGAGCAGTTTTGTATAATATTATTTTAAAAAAAATAGTTTAAAATTAGTTGAATATTAGTTTTTTTGCCGTTATCGCGTATCTATATATAACGATATAAATATATTCTTGATATAATGGAAACTTTGAAAATTACGTAGGTAAGTACTAAAACTGATTAATTTAAAACACAAGGTAAATATTTTAAATTTTTAACAGGTATATTTTTAAAACTTTTTATTCTGCATTAAATTGTATATATTACATTTATTTATTCAGGAAAATTGATTCCAGAATCTTTGTTCTGGAAAGGAGAAAACTATATTTTTCTGAATGTGTATAATACAATACACTAGTAATATTCAGTATTTATATCTGAACTTTACGTTTATAATTATTTACTAGACTTTATAATATTATAACACTAGCTGTATAAATTAAGAAAAAATGACAGTATTAATATTAGAATAATATTCGAATTTTACATTCTTATAAAATGATGGGTGTCATGAACACGATATGCGCGTAAACGTGAAACCGAAATGTGAAATTGATTTACATCACTTGTCGAATCAAAAACTCTCCAAACAATGCGACGTAAATAGGGCACACTGATAGCTACTGATGATTTAAATTTCAAATATTAATACAGTACAATATTATTATTAGGTTTATCATACGAAAAATATGCGTATTAAATTTAACGTTTGTATAGGCAAGCCTGGGATTAGTATGAAATGTTTTAAATTGCATTATTTTTAAAATACACTTTTTACATAAGTATTTTGTAAATGACATTAAGTCCGAAATGTCAACTTTGCCAGCGTGCTAAAATTTTCCAACTAAAAGTATTTTAGACAATAAACTATATAATCATTCCATAAATAATTTTTTTAACCTAATATAATTAATTAAAGAACATTTAAACAACGTAAACGAAGAAAAAAAAAATACAAATCTATCTCCCTAGTAAATAAATCAACATTGTCTCTCGTAACCATGTGTACTAATAACTGCAGACAGATGGGTTTCCATTAGTAAATTAGTCGATTAGTGGGTAAAATTTAAGGAGCATATGATATGTTTGAAAGTTTCAAGTTATTTTCGCTCTCATATACTAGGTATATATTTTATTAATGCATAAAGTATAGATATATTCCATATATAATGAACAAATTATACATAGCTGATATTCTAAATTTTATACTCCGACAACCATAATCGTGTGATATTGGATTACGAAATTTCATACGGAAACAAATAAAAATGCATTTTTCTCGAAATATAAAAATACACAAGTCGAGCACAAACATATATGGCGTGGCTACACTATACATACTTAAAATGGTGCGGGATCGTGTTGATAAAAATATAATATTAGCCGAATCGCGTAACGAGCGTCTAGAGACGGTGCCTTTTATCTTACGTACCTACATTTTTATCAGTATCTTACAGTTCTACTGCTATCACAAATCAATTTGACTTATAGAATCGGTTAAAAAACGAAATTCAAATATAATATTCTTTATTCATAATTTCATTTAATTATGAAGTTGGAAACAGTTTTCCTTAATTTTACTTCAGTCCAAGGTAATGAAATTGGGTTAAGATATATGTTTTATGTATTTTCTCCCAGTTATTGTATTACCGTTTTCAGTAGGTACCTGATGGCTTTCTGTTATTATTATTAACATTGTCTTGTTTTTGTGTACACAATGGGTACTTTTATTTACTTACAAATGAAAATAAATAATACTTTATTGAATTAACATATACAAACATAAGTGACATAATATAAATTAAAATATAATTCTATTTAGTTTATGTCAAGCTAATTAATTATTTATTATTGACGAAATGTTAACTGATAAGTATTAAGTAATATAGTGAAGATGGCATGTTGAAATAACTGATAAGAAAATAACATAAGATAAGAGGCGTTGTCCCTAAACGCTCGCAATCGCGTATCTACTCTACCCCATTCACAGCATGATGAAATAACATGTTATGCCAGCAACATGAACGAATTCGAGAACGTCACGAGTTGTCATGGTGTTATGAACCACTGGTTATATATTATATTATACTATATTAATTAACGGGGTATTTTACTGAATAAGCATTTCCGATCTGCCGTCGCACGGTCGTATGAATGTATGGGTATGTGTGACGACAGTCGAGTTTTCGAAACGTTAAGCAATAGTACTTATTGAGTCTTATTCAATATTCATAATTTTAAACTTAGTTTTTACTTGTAAGTGCTTTTAACTGTTATTTATCGACTCAATAAACTAATCCTTTTACTTTTAACGGACGTGTTGTTCACTCTGAACGAACCCCTACCAACAAATTTCAACCGTCAGAACGGAAATAACCGGTCGACGACCAACAACATAGACCTGACCGGCGTAACCGGGAAGGGTAACAACAATGGAATCAAATATAATTGATCAATTATGCCAAGAAATTGTGACGTCACTCGGTCTTATCTGCAGTATTATCAATATAGTAATATATAAATAAGTTTACAGAGTTGAACATATTTAATCAAAATAAATAGTAGATAACAGTAATAATTATGAAAACTGGACCGAGTGACGTAGGCACCATGTGCAGAACTCAGTTGCTGGCATACCATGTTATTTCGTCCGTCGTGATTCACAGTTAAAATATGTCACTCGGAATACGGGTATAATATGTGACGTATTTTCGTTATTTTATTTTTCGTATTTTCTTTTTTTTTTTTCGAACGATGGTATCTATTTTTTTTTTTTTACTCTGACAGATGTGATGCGCGTACACAAAAATCGTTTTACGGTAGGTTGATTCCCTTGCTACTTCCACGTGTTTATGAATGCCTGTGCAGATATATACACACCTATATTGCTTTCGAAATCGACATTTTCGTTTTGTACCCCATGTGGGTGACGGATGCGAAATTCGGTGAATTGATTGGGACGAATCTGTTCGAACGTCGCAATACGCCGAAACAAATTGCCGGTGATAAAGATAACGGGGCGAAACGGAAGTCGACCTTTGGGTTTTTACATTATCGCCGAGCTCAACGCTCGTGAGAAATCCAAAGGACCGTATAAGCCTCCCGTGGAAATTTTGAAAGGAAAAACAAATAACCACCAGCACACAGGCACAGCGCGACAAGCGTTCTACAGGGCGATATTGGTGTCATGTTAAGGAAATTGTCCGTTTGTGAAATACATTCAAAAGAGAAATACACGTATTATATATCTGTATACTTTTATATTATATAAAAATGGAATCTCCGAAAAGTATTGAGCGCAGTGACAATAAAATTAAGCCCGACGAAAATTTAGAGTGATTATTTATTGAAAAAGAATAACAGCTCAAGAAATATACATGTAGGTATAAAAATAATAATTAAAAAAAAATATATATCATATATATCAGGGATGAGCAACTCAAAGTAATTGGAAGGCCAATTTTTGTAACTTAAAATTATTGCGGGCCAGGTATTAAGTTGATTTTTATTATTATGTGAAACAAATTCATTAATACATTTTATACCTATGATAAGAATATATATATTAATTCAAGTTTAATAGATGTTTTACTATTGATAATTTCTCCAAGTTACAATTTATTTGGCTATATTTGAAATAAATTATAGTCGATTTTTTGGATGATAAAAATGTTGAAAGACTGTGCGGGCCGGATGTGTCCCGCGGGCAGTCGGTTGCCTATCCCTACAATATGTCATAATATATAATATAATAATAACGAAAATTAAAATTTATTTGAATTTAAAAAAAATATGTTTGTGTGTGTGTGTATTGTGTATCCATGTATATATTATATAATATAAAGATTAAAAAAAAGCTAAATATTTTGAGCAAAAAAAAAAAAAAACCCCCGAATACCTTATAAAAAGTCTTCTATCGATCTAGAATATTGCATTGTTAATAAATATTGATGATTCTGAATTGGTTCATCACCTGTAATAAACTGTTTAAATGTTAAATAATTAAATACTGTTAAAAGTTTCAAATAGCAATATTGATCTTATAATCAGAATCCTTGCAGTATCCGATATGCGAAGTATTTCCACCACCTATGACCGATTTTTTTATTTCATTGCATCCAATTGTGGCCACGCTAAAATATTTTCTCGGCGCTCAATTTTCCGGGTTTAATGTCGGCAAACCGATATTGGTTTAATATTTGTTAAAATGTGAATGCGAATACATTATATATTATATAAGTATATCAAATATTAAGGTAAAAACATATTTTATCTATATGGATAATAGTGTGAAATAGCCCTAAATACACAAAATATACGAATAGATTATATAAAGTATTAAAATAAAAATAAAATAATAACATGGAAAATAAAATAAAAATTCGGACAATAATTATTTATTTTTACATGAACTATCTGTGTGACACTCGGAGTTACGTTTAATGGACTTACTACGCTACGACATTGTATTTTTTATCATTATAGTA
This sequence comes from Pemphigus obesinymphae, assembly GCA_025469235.1. Classification (NCBI taxonomy): domain Eukaryota; kingdom Metazoa; phylum Arthropoda; class Insecta; order Hemiptera; family Aphididae; genus Pemphigus; species Pemphigus obesinymphae. Next base: position 13,700 of record JAIPRL010010785.1, read on the forward strand.
TTTTTCTGTTGTACACAAATAACAAATTTCCTGAGACGGTTCTTTCTTATAAATAAGTTTTTCTACGCCACCAATAACTGCCGAATCAAAACTATTTAAACGTCTATACATCTTCGATGCCAACGGATCGTTATGTTTCTTTGTGAGTTGAGCTTTTTTTCACCTCGTCAATAATTTTAATTTCTTTCAATAATATATATGTGTATTACGAACTATACGTAATGAGTATAATAAAGAGTATATAAGACAAATACATCTATTCATTATTATTTTTAACATATTATAATACTTATTAAATACCTATATTAATTTTGTCCAAAAACGCCTTTTTAAAATTTTAAAATAAGGCGTTGTGCGTTTCGATAATATACCACAACCCGAATTCGGTCTTAGGGTGTAACACACACACACACACACACACACACACACACACACACACACACACACACACACACACACACACACACACACACACACACACACACACACACACAAAT
>JAIPRL010010786.1:0-14749 GCA_025469235.1 Pemphigus obesinymphae
AACAGATTCATTAAAATATAGCAACAAGACCTGTCCTGAAAAACCTTCATTCTGCAATGATATTTCAGAAAATGCTGTGTGCAGGTATTATCAATTATATATATCAGGGTTGGTCAGCTTCTGCACAGTTTAAAATTTATTGTTTAAAGGTATATTTTTTTGTCGTTTGTAGTAGATTATTCAGTGATTTTCCCATTACGTCTACAATTAAAAATATTGTTGAATCATCTTGTTCCATTTTTGAATATGAAAAAAAACTTAAAATCCTTGTTTTAAATTATAAACGTGTTCGCGGGTCACTTATCAAAAGATATTTACATTGTTCGGATATCAATTTATTGCTGTGATATCAATTTATTCTGTGATTAAACTCTACTCCATTCTTATCTACTTTACCCAACTCGCTACTCTACTCTAACTCTGAATATTCGAACGCACCCCATGGTGTCTCCATGGTGATACTGTATATAGATTATTATCATTGATTATATTATCATTTTTGATAATATTTAATCAATGACATTATATAATATCATTTGCGTTATACAAATGTGTGAATCATCGAACACTCGTTACGACATAATATTCGCGTCGTTTTAAAATAACAAAATACAAACTCAATGTCGGTAGGCGTATATTTTATTATAATTTCACGTTTTCCGGTTTGTTTAACATGTATAGCCATATAGGTGTACCTATGACTTACGAGAGAAATTACTTTACGTTCAAAGGAACAGTGTATGATTAGGTATTTATTATGTTATTTTATCACACATTTTTACGCTGCGCCTGTAGTCCAACCATATGTTACGATTAGAAACGCCAAGTGCACTTTCCCATTATCGCAGGACGCATGTCCCGATATGGGCCCGGCTAATTATCTAGTTCAACAAGGTGGGCCGCTCGATATTTGAACCGATTAAGTAATGTGTGGTCGAAAATATAAGAGAAAAATGTGAAATTTGGAAGGTATGAACCTTCCAAATTTCACATTTTTCATAATAACCGATAGTTGGGGGTGGGGCATTCGAGTATTACGTAAGCGCTTACGGGGAGGGAGTCTAGCTGTTGTGTGCTTGCAATCGCAATCAAAATATGTGAAATAAAATTCAAAATATATAACAAAAATTTTCATTTATATTTAATACAAATTATTAATACAATTTATTGGTACGAAAATTACGATATAAAAGTAAAAAAATCTTTTCGATAAAATTACATTTTGTACATCCGAAAATATACCCGTTGCATGTTGGTCGGGTTAAAATATTATCAGCAATTTTTTCTGCCGATTCATTTTTTAAATATTCTTCAATCTAATATAACTATGCTATCTATTAACATTGCCCGCAGATTTTTCTGAAACGTTAAAAATAATTTATTTACTTAAAACTGTTCCTTTTACTTACTAGAAATAGGTAGGTCCTATAGTCTATATCGCATTTAATAACTGCATTTTTTTACGTTAAAAAAAATTTTAATTTTATGTGCGCACTATGATAGAAAACAAAAAACTTTCTTATATAAAGCTGTTAAGAAAGAAGAATCCAGAATATATACCTACCTAGTATCGAGTCGTAGATTTGTTTGCTAAGCTGAAGAAACGCGTAGATATCTACTTTTCCAATTTATAAAGAAAATTAAACAATTGTTTTGTTTTTCACATTTTGAGATGTCGCTACTGACGTTGTTGTTTTGCGAGTTATAATATATGCGATTTAGTTTTATTTTTCCTTTTCAGTTTTAAATCTTCGACTGGAGTAACAATGACCCAAGAATGTATAAACTGTAGATAGTATACAATATGTAGAATGTAGGTAAAACACAATTGTCAGTACAACGCAATTTATACACTAGTAAAAAGTAAAACGTGTACATATAAACTAAATATTTTCATGCAAATCTATTGAACAAAAAAGAAAATCGTATGGTTTTCCGATGGTTTTTTTTTTTTTTATATTTAAATTGTACAAAATCAATAGTATAAAGTATACGAACGCACATCTACCGGTGTTCCGATATTATAGTAAATTTGTGTTTAGTATCGTATATTTTACAGTTAAATAGTGAATTTATGTATATTTACTTATAGAGTAGTTTTTTTTTTTGATAGTGTTAATTTATATAAATTGTATCACTCGAGGCGCCAAATAAATAAAGCGAACTAATAATTAGCATTCCGAACAGATATTTTTTAAAAAACCATTTGGTAGGTATTTGTGAATTGTCACTATTTGAGGTCACTCTAATATTATGACATAATAGTTAATAGTTATTTTACTTAGTAAGTACAAATTGATTTAATTCGTGTATCCATTTGGATATGTATACGGTACAAATGAAAAATATAACATGAAAATCTACCGGAACCGGATAATTACCGGTATACTTATCCATAAGAATTAATACCGCCAAAATCCCAAAACTATAATATTCAAACCAAACACATACTTATTAGTATTTGTAGGTATGTTGTTTTCAAAAAATATTTATAGATCATAGTATCGTTGAACTTAGGATTATGTTCATTTATCATACACGAATGATGTTGTTTCAAAATATTTTTTGTGTATCATTTAGCACGATGAAAATGAAGTAGTACACTTTTCAGACATATTCACACACATTTTCGATTAATTTGCTAGAATTTTATCGGTAATTTTCAAATTCAGTTTTATAAAAAAAAAAAAAAAAAACGTTCAAAATTATACGCGAAGGTATGAAGTTTCCAGAATAAAGTGGTGGGATAAGGGGATAACTTCACGGTCGTCTCGTAAAGCATTAAATTATATTAATTTATTTTGGTGTATATAAATATGTTTATCTTTAAATCTATCTAGGAATAATTTGCATATTTCGTAGTGTATTTTAATGGTTTTAAATGCGTGTTTTGGTACCTAGTTATTTATGCGCGGTTAATATATATCCGTTCCTATAATAGTTCTTTGGTAAATATTTGATAGTATTGCTGCGACCTTCCTAAATTATCAGGTATTTGATTATGTTAGTTAGGTACCTATATTATGCACAAAAAAGTTAGCCGCGAAAAAAATATGTTGATTTAATATAATAGAATATTATGTACTCTCGTGATACTCGGGAAAGAATAAAAATAATCTCAAGTTTTATATTAATATAAAATATATACTTAATTATTTTAACGTTCGAATCGGTAAACAATTTTAATTATGCCGTCGTTGTGTTTATATGGGTAGATACACTATTTTAAGACTTAATTAATTATTTTACGATAATTATACTTTAATTTTTTTTTTTTTTTTTTTTTTTTTTTTGATTTATTAACGAGGTAATGTGCGTAACATTTCACGTTTATGTACGTGCAGTGCGTTTTATCGACAGCTATTTAAATTTAACTTTATAAATATATAACATAAATAATAATAACATAAATATATAACATCATAATGCTGCCTATGTATTTTTACAAAACTAAAACGGTTTAATGGGTTTCGGATGAACCCAATTTTTTCTTTAGGGCTTTTTGATTTTGGGTTATTTTTTTCTATTTATTTCTGTTCCAATGTTAGCTCATTTGAACTTTTATAGGTATATGTGTTTATAGGTAAGTATACGTATGCGGTGTACTTATTTTCATAGAATAGTAATTGTTTTTTGATCAATGTACTGTTGTCCTAAATGATTATGCATCCAAATGTACTTATTTTTATCATATTCTAATTTTAAACAGTTTTATTAATTTAAAATTTTTTTTTTTTTTTTAATGAAACCGAGTAATAATTAATAATAACCAATATTATCTAATATTTGTACAGACTACTTAAGACTGTACTTATAGATTATATTATATATGACTAATGTCTAATGTCTAATGACGTAAAGTATATTTTTCTATATTATATAAAAAATAAAAATAATGAAGGCAAAACACTTAATTGTTAATTTTTTATTTAATTTATTAACCTCTTCGACCTTTTCACTTTAAATTTAAATTTAATAAAAACATCATAATTATAAATTATGATATTTTTAATTTGTAGTAGGTATTATATATCATAAAGGCATAATATTTAAAAACTAAAAAAAAGATAAAGTACTTTCGTTTTACATTTCACTAAATTATTATTTTTGTACTTATTCAAATTTCAGATTTATGGCCATACGAGATAGTATAATTATAATCAAATTTATTTTACAGGTTTGGTCTTTGTCGTTGATGCGTTATCTATACACGAATTTACATAGAAAATTGCTTCGATAACTAAATAGGGATCGTGCGTATTTGACAGTTAAATATTTTAAATACAAATAAAAATTTAATTTATGATATTAAATACGTAAGGCGCAATACGATTAACTTGCGTTCTGTTACTTAGTTATATTTAAAATTTAAATATATGAATAATAAACGATAATTATTAGCAATTTATTAATTACCATAAAATGTGTTGAATTAATGTAATAATATCTACTTCATAATATATTCTGCACAATATTCCGTTAGTTATTTCATGAATTTTGTCAAAGTTATAATATATAATATACTAAAGATTGTAGGTATTTATTCGGGATGACTGCAGACATCAGATACATACATACAATAAGGACCTTTGATCATGGATTAACACGACTCCGCCCAAGTCTGTCATTTTAATGGAATAATTTAAGAAATTAATTTAGGTATACGATTGATCATGAGGTAAAAATGGAAATATCTACAGCTTTTCTGAAATGCTTTTCATATATTATAATACCATATTAACATATATACGTATGCAATTATGCATGCTTCATATATTGATTTATTAGAATAAAAAGGTCTAAAATTTAGATTGTGAACGGAATGATAAAATTAAAGAAATGTCATAAAATGCAATAAAATATAAAAAAGCCAAAAATTGCATAAGAATCGAAAATACCGAAAATAAGCAAAATAAAAGTTTCTAAATTGAATACTTTGATAAATGATTTGAAATCTGAACTAATAAATCTATGTCTACAACAAGAAAAACAAATACATTTATTACTCATCGTCCTTACTTTTATTATTACTCATATATAATATAAAATGTATATTTGATTAAATGATATGGTATTGAATTTTACGATAATTAAATATGTTTTCAATAAGGGGATACGCCTCTGAATCTAGTATTTGTAATAAATGCTGTATTTTAATTACTATATATACGTACTCACGATATGAACGATATAGGTGATGTGTTAAAATTACAAAAAAAGTTTCATTTAAAAAAAAAACCCCTCTTAAATATTTCTTCGGGACAGCTCTGCTAACATATAATAAAAATAATAAAAATAAAATACATATAACATATAATAATAAAAATAATATAAATGCAAATAAGAAAATCAGACAGAATTTTTTTTTTAATTCAATATCTACTCATTATAAGTAATAACTAATAAATTAAGTGTATTATGTATATTGAAACAGTGACGTAATTTAGGGGGGATCCTCCATGTCTGGGCCCTCCCCCCTCTGACTTAAAAATCTTAGTTTTCCAGATTTATTATTACGTACTCTTATTAAGAATATTTAAATCAAACTGTAAAAGTATTTATTTTAATATTTTTTTATATTCTTTACAAGTAATAAAACACAGCTTTTAGCCATTTTTTTTTTTTTTTTTTATAAAAATGTGTTTCAGATAATGCACTTTCTGAGAAACTGAGAAATTTGAGTGCATAAATGCATTTATATAAAATTAAAAATTACAAATTTTTCTAAATTTTGTCAAGAATTTTGGAAGGTTATTGATGGAAAGAATATGAGAAAATCTTGGATATTATGATTTTTTTGATAAAATTATAAAATAACATATAGGTAAACATTTTTTTAAAACAAATGTAAAATCAATTTAAATGTTTAATTATTTCCATAAAAAAAATAATATGGAATAAATTCTATTAAACACATTCATTACATACAAATCGATAATATGTTTTAGGTGCCTATAGCAAAAGTACAATTTACACTCTTGCACAATTTAATCGTTACATATTATGTAAGGTCTAGGTAACTATCCATTTCCCAGTAATAAATGTGATCAGTATAGTACTTTTAAGAGGTTATTTTCTACTTTTTCGATAAACATTTGTGGGAAAACTAAACCGGGAAGACAAAAAAAGAAGTTATTTCCTGGTCATTTCGAAAAACAGGAGTTAACAATTTTAAATTTTCACAGAGTACGTATAATTTTACTATTATATTAATTGTATATTACATTACGTTATACATTTTATACATTTTTTTTTATTAGAAGAGACATTTACGATATTACTTTTTTTAAATAAATAAACCGACATTTTCGTGTTTTGATTTTGTTTTCTAAGTTTTTAAACTATAAATTTACAACCGACTATGGACAATAACATATATATATATACGGGTTTCCGTTTTATTAACAGATGGTTGGAATATCGATTTGAAAAAGTGGCGAGAAAATAAAATAAAACATAAATCATCGAGCTGCATATTATTAATGATGCATTCGTGTTAATGACTTGCAATTAGACGGAAGTATTATTTTCTCTGAGTGTTCCTCGAGGGTCTATATAACAGCGAAAATAACTATTGTTAATAGGTAAATATAAATCGACGACAGGAGCGACACGGCGGTGGCTTGCAAGTACCGAGCACTGTGTCAAATGCATTACGCTAAAAGCTGCGTTTCGGTTTTGACCCTATATTGAACTCGAAAAATAAATAAATGATACGTATTCGATTTTATTTTATATTTCCGAGCAACTGATTGATTTATTAAAATGTCAAATATCCGGAGGAGATTTAAAAATGCGTTTTTATAATATTCGGTTTTTTTCCCCCAACCGTCTCTTTTAATGTGGGCGTATACGGCACGTGCTCGATACTTGGCACGTATAGGTTACAATTACGTTTTACGAACGATGTATAATGTACACGCATACGAGTAATTTACTGTAGCAAATACAGTGAGTGCACGCAAAAAGGAATAGATTACATAATTTCATAGCGATTCGATCAATATAATAGTTATTATATTGAACTCGTTTCTTTGCATATAGTAGATATTATTTATTTTCATCGTTTCATATAATTGCCGCAGCACATACTATACCTATATAATACCTTATATACCTACACATATAATTCCCTTACTGTTAATATTAACAAACTCTATCGTTATACCAACACAGATGAGCTGAACATGAATGGTACTACACAATTCGATTTTCAAAATCGAAAAACGTAAGGTCACTGTTAAAATTTAAAAAATATATAGATGTTATATACCCATTGATGGTACCTACTATATTACCTAGTTCCTACCTATTACTGAATTATACAGATACTATATATATTATAGTGACAAATATTTGATAAATGCATTTATATATATAGACGTACGGAGTGTAAAATAATGGATAGGAAATAAAATAAGATTCATATAATATATTATCGTTGATTTGATCGTTGACCATCGTTTTTATCTATTTTAATCGAAGTCGCCGGTACCTATTGTGAATTTTTATTTAATCGAATACAAATAGAGATAAGAACAATTAAATAGACGTTTAAATTAGGCAAAGTTATAATGTAAGTCATATAATATAGGTGTATAGGTCTACTCACCTCAGAGACGTATAGGTACAAGTGTAACCTACGCAATTAAAATGTCGGCAAAGAATAATCGAAATTTTATTGTGAAATAAAGAAAACCGATTGAATTGAAATGATGCGTTCGGCACATTATAATATGCGGTAGGTACCTACCATCGATCGTGTGACATATAGTATACGTTTACAGCGGATACATTTTACTCGGATAGTTCAAGTCCCATTCCGAACGGATATCTCGCACTCGTATCGGCCTTTTATTGAATTATATTATGGGAAAATCGTCGTCAAAGGGAGGGAGGGGGGCAGACCTTAAAGTTTATGATAATTAGGGCCCGGAACTTGATGCATTTGCATCTTTTTTTCTAATGCTTACATTCGAGGCTCGTCTTTATAGAAATTTGACTTATGTTACGCAGAATTCAATGATACAAATTTTATTGTGCATTTTTTGCATTTTTTCGGTATTTCTTGGTTGAATGGTCATTTTTAGTGCATTTTATGCATTTTTCTACTTTTTGTAGGTATATTTGCATTTTTATATAATGCTATAGCTGTATATAATGCAGGCAGTACACATACGCCGTGACGGGTCGAGAAAGTGCGATTGCACGCACGCAGTACAATACGCATGGAATGTACAAAAATAACGGTCAGTGCTATTATTGTGAACATTTTAATACAATTAAAGATATCATTTTAAAATTGGACAAAAATGATTCAACCTCCATTGAAAAAGTACCTAGTTGATTTAATAGCTGATCCAGAGTTGGAATTAAATTTAATTTATATTAAATCAAATTTTGTATCACTACCAGATTCAATAACACGGTTAAAATCTTCAAAAATATGCCTTGCTGATACTATAAAAATTGTAGAGTAAGAAAAAAATAAAATTCAACTAACTCGCAATATTGTAGGACACTGGAATTCAAAATAAATTTTCAACTGTTTTGGCCAAAAATAGTGGATGTACAACAATGAAAATTATTTCTAAAATATTGGAAGGACAAGTGGTTTCAAAAGAAGGCTTGCTGGATGATATGACCGCCGACGACATCACTTATTTTAAATATGCACCAATAACATCTGTAGAAGTCGAAAGAAGTTTTTCTGAAATTTAAAACTCTTTTATCTGACAACCGCCGATATTTTTTGTTTCAAAATATTATGCATACTTTAATTGTTCAATATAACACATAATGGTAAGAAAATAATTATAAATTTACTATTTATTTGCCTAAGTACCTAATTTAACTTCCTCTAATTTTTACAGTTTAATAATAAAACAAGAAAAACCGAAAAAGAATAAATCCGAAACACGAAAGAATATTTATTTTAAGTAAAATATTAGTATTATAAAAATCTTTTTTTCAAATAATAAAAACATTTTTAACGTCATTTTTTAACATTTTTATGTCATTTTATGCATTTTTTTTCGTGCATTTTTTCAAGATTTTTCGGTCATAAAGTTCCGGGCCCTAATGATAATATATACACATACGTAGTATAGTACAGCGCCTGTGAAATCGTTACAAAGCAGCCGATTGACGTCTTAAATGCTGCGAAAAATGATAAATAGTAGGTACTTATTAATGATTTTCGTGGCAATAATCGCGACCGTTTTGTATGTATAGCAATGATATTGTTATATTGACTATTGTACGAAAACGATCATTTTCCAGTGTCGCACCCCCGAGGTCGTGTCTGAGGAAGGATCCGCCGGACCCCCTCCGATATTTTTCGAACATTTGATATCGTTTTTTTTTTTTAATGTGTAGGTAAGCCAGCGGTTTTTTAGCACCGACACGAACAATTTTCAATCATAATTATTCATCGGTTAATATGGACCACAACGCCTTGAAAAAAATAAATAAATAAATAAAAACCATGTACTTACCTATACGCGGATTGTGATTTAAACGCGCAACGGTAAAACTGCTCGAAACGATCACATATAGGTGAAATAATATGGAAATGTATAGGTATAGGTATGCGGAAAAATATTCATGCGGATATAAAAAAACATCATCGGGTAATATATTATTTTCCCATTACGCTTGTAACTGGAATTACTGGGAATGTATAACCGTGTATGCGTTTAAAACGTTTTATTTATTTTGTTCGTGTTCGATTGGTCACAACTCTGAACAATAGTATTGTTATAATGATTATTATAAAACATTTTTTTTTACAAATCATTAACTTTCGAACTTGCCGAAAACGTATAGTAAGCATTATTTTATTTGAAAAAATGTATATATACCTAAATACAGTTAAAAATAATTTTTAAGGCCGTTCTCCGCAACGAGTTTTATATAATATACAGACGAAAAACCTATTTTCGTCCATCGTACATTGAGTTGTCCGTAAACCGTAAAATTGATCAAATATTTTATATTTTGAAAACTGCAGGTTGGAAAACTCCAGACGAAGACTTTGAAATTTTTTTAATATTTATTCCTTAAAGTAGTTTTATTAAATTGAAAATCATTAAATATTAGTCCACTAAATATTAAAATATTGGACATAAAAATTAAAAAAATTTAAAAATTCGATTATAATTTAATTTGTTGATAAATTCAAATCTGTATTCAAAATTCATAAATCACATAAATCACTATTTGATGGACAAAACTTAAATTCAATATAGAATATATTTTAGACCCCCTCAAAAAATAATATCTAAATCTAAATCTAAAAATCATATCCCTTATTTATTAGATAGCATATTATAGGGTAGGGATTAGGGTAGTTCTCCGAAAACTGATAATATGAAAATCTGATATGATTATAATCGGCTTAAATACCAACCTATCATTGTTCAAAAATTGATGTTGGGAAATTTAATATTATTGTTTGATTACTTACATTATAGTTATTTTACGTTTAAAATGTTTTTAAAAATTAAAAAATATGGAAATACCAAATGAGATGGATATAAATATTATATATTATGATAAACATTATAGTATTAGGTATATGATAACAGAACATTATAAAAAATATATTTATTATATTACAATAATTAAAAATACTATAAATTTTAAAGTCAAATTTCATATTAATAATGATTTTTTATAAAATAATATTATTGATTTTTTAATCAAAATTAACTACTAAAATTAAGTTAATTAAAAATATGAAGTTAAAAAAATTATGCATTCTATTCATATATAATATTTCCCGCCAATCGTATTTAATTACTATGAGATTTTATTTATAATAATTGCTGGTTACACTGAATTATATGAAAAATTTTAGTTCTTATCATGTGTCGAAGAACCACTCAAATCTTTATAGCAGTGGTTCCCAAACTTTTTTGGTACACGCCTTCCTAAAAAAAAAATTTCCCATGCTTTTCATTATTAAAAGTTAAAAAAAAATTGACCAGACTCTGACCGAATTTGGTATAATATTATCTTCAGCAGGTTTATAAGAATTTTTGGTAAATTTCAATAGTTTTCCTTTAAGTTTTCAGAAAATGACTGGGAATAAAATACCAATTAGATTATATTTTCGATCAAAAATCAATTTACTTAAAAATGTTTACTTAACTCCTTTCACCCCCAAAAAATGAATACAAATATTAAAAACATCAAATTAATTTTTTTTTTTTACATTTTTGAAAAGCAGTTAAAAAGTTTTAAAATCTTTATCGCATCAATATTGTTGTGTAGTATATGATATATATTGTGTAAGTTACAAGTTTCTGGATTTATTATATTAGTTGAAACAGGTATGGATTAACTTTTCTTCTTTAGTATGTAATTGTGAAAAAAATAACTCCGCACCTCCTCTCATAAGTGCTCGAGCCTGCCAAGGGAGTTGGTTGGAAACCATTGTCCTATAGGGTATAATAATAAATGGTTCCCATCTGTAGTGCCTTAGTAAAATAAATCAGTGGTGTCAACAATATGTTTAAGTATCTACCTAAAATCGAAAAATAAATATGGAACTTAAAATCCTATTCGTTGTTAAACTGATAACAATTTTTGACACGCGGTGGAACATATCTGTTTCTCCATTGTTTTAACAATACATAGAAGGATTTGTCCCCACTGGTGATAACTGGAATAACTGTTATTAATCATTTATCATTAAGATTTACATTACTATTTCATATAGAAATTATTAATTAGGATCACGCGGGTTATAATAATTACAACAATTTCAAATTTGACCATAAAGTTTTACGTTGAAATAAACTTGAGCACTTGTGACTGTTCAATTTATATCAGTCGGCAACAGCATACATAGTGTATACGACGATGTTTTTATTATACTTACACACAAATGTATTATAATATAGTTTTGACTTTTGATTTAGGTGGCTAGATGTTTTTGGTCATCTGAATCTTAATTACTTTGACATTAATCATAAATTACGTTTATGATGTTCAAACTATTTTCTCACTTGCTTAGTTGTGTGTTATTTTGCAAGTTGACTTGAACTTGGTAAGTGTATAATAATAATAATAATAATAATAAGAAAAATTAACGGTTTTACATCCTATTATTTTCCAAACTCAAACACGCTCAGGTTCGCACCTTCACATGTTTAAGGGGGAGTCGAAGATGGTTTTTGATATCTGCGACTTGTATAGCTATCAAATTATCGGACTAGTAAACAGACGTCATCAGTGAGAAAAATATCGTTGGCACCTCATTTTCTACCTGGGAGTCGAACCGGGGACCTCGACTCTGAAACACGTGTTTCGACCACTCGACCACAGTCCACTCATATTATAATAATAATAATTAGAAATTATCCAAAAAAAGTTATTTGTATAATTATTACGTATGCAACTATGGACATATTTGGGTCTCTACTCTCTACTTGTTATTAGAAATAAAAGTCGAATACACAGAATCGCACACGATTAGACTGAACCAAAATAAGTCTAGAATGGTATATAGTCGAAATAGTATACATAAGCCGTATGGAAGTATTTAGAGTTACTATATAATATTATATTAAAGCTGAATGTATATACATTAAGATGTCATAAATGTTTTCAAAATGCAATGTATCCGGTGTCCATATCTGAACAGCCAGTCTATATATGCGGTTTTGTTTTGTTTATCAGTTAAAACAAAGTTATAGGCTAAGCCAGTGGTTCTCAAACCATTTTGTATTTGTGACCCAATCGATTTAATAAATTTTTCTTAGGATACATTCGACACCGTGAAATTAAAAAAAAGTAGTAAATTTTTTATACAAAAAAAAAAAATTTATTTTTAGATACTGAGATCACCTTTTGGCTTTTTTTTATGCGGTTTTTACTAAAAAAAAAAAAAAATGTTTGTTGGCTGTAAAAATTCTTCATGATCCAAAAATGGGTCACGACCCACGAATCGAGAAACGCTCGGCTAAACCATTCATATGGCATATGTGAATATATATATATATATATTATGTAAGTATCTTACGTTTATATCAAAAGGTTATTAATATTACTACTCTGATCTACTTAGGTAAATACCTATGGTGCATTTATTACATTAAACCCGCCGATATACATACACGTGTAATATCTCGTAGTTATTACATTTAAAATTAAAATAAATCGCTCGTTCCAGCTTCATATATAATGAAATGCAATATAAATTTACTTATATTTTATTTATGACGTTCTATATTATTTAAATAGTCTCCATTCTTATAACATAATGAATTATTGATGTATAGGTATATATTTATAATCTTAATGCCCGAATTCACAAATTATTATTGCGCATGCGTTGTCAAAAGGCTGTATAGTTAATACATAATAGATGGCTATAAAGTTTACCAATAAATCGATAAATATGATGCCTATTGATTAAAATATATTGTACTGTGGCCGGTGAGAAAATATACCAATTTCTTGCAAACGTGTTCGCATACGATATAACGTATTTTATGTAATAAGACTAATTGCCAATTATTAAAGTGAAGTGTATCATACTCTGCAGTTCAGTACGGTCCTATTTACATTAATCAAATAACTAGATAAGATTAAGTTTCTGTTTTCAACGCATATAAATAAATATGCATCAACCCGTTTTCAAAGCAACTTATAGTTGTTAATATTACAGTTTTATAATTTAATATTACCCATCTAAATTATATTACACAATTACCAATCAATTTCAATTCTATAGATTAAAACAATAAAGTTACGTTTTATTTGTTGAATACATTTAAATTGACTAAATTTTTTGTACTTGATAATTTTAGCTTCTAATTTTAGGGTTTACGTTGAATTAATAAAACATATATAATATATTATATAACCTAGATATTTGTTTTTTTTTTTTTTTAATATGTATTTTACGAAGTAGCCATACTAGAATGGTAATATCTGCTAATATTTTAGATTATTCTAATGTATATCTATCAAAATATTTAATATAAACGTTTAGAATGATTATCACAATATTATATAATTAAATAATACATTTATAATATATTACTTAACGTATATATAAATAATTCTACAAGTAACTCAATACCAAAATATTACTTAATGCCTTAATCTAGGTGTGTTTATATAATGAAATATAATATTGAATATTCATTGAGAACAGTGCTAATTGTATATGATCAACAGTGTTAAGCTCAGACAAATGAAATTTTATCTAGATAAAGATAAAGATAAGTCATAATAATATTATTTAGATAGAGATAAATAAAATACCTAGGTACTCTTTTATCTAGATAAAAATTAGATAAAAATATTATTATTCATTTTTTTATATAAATTTAACATATTTTATTAAATTATATATTTAATTTTTAAAAAGCTTTCTGTAGTAGGTATCTACTGGCTACCATTTACCTATTATATACCTCAACAACGTGTTTGTAGAATCCGAACATCCAAATGAATTTGAATATTAATTGAAAATCAAATTACATATTTCCCTAATAATAATAATAAATATATTATAACATTTTATTTGGATAGAATGCAATTTAAATCATATACATGGACGATGTATACTATAAGTTATATCCAGGGTTGGGCAGTATCATAGGCACATGTATCTTTGATACGTATCAAAGATACAATTGTATCTTGTATCTTGTATCATGATACATATTCTGAAAGTATCTTGTATCTTGTATCTAGATACATTTTTTTCCAGTATCATGTATCTTTTTAT
>JAIPRL010010787.1:0-14748 GCA_025469235.1 Pemphigus obesinymphae
TCTTCTTCTCCTTCGCCTTCTCTCCCAACTATTTGGGGTCGGCCACCCTGGTCCTACACTTCCACTTAACTCTATCTCCCGCATCTTCTTCACTTACTCCCACCTTCCTTATATCACTCGCCATTACATCCCCCATCTCTTTTTCGGTCTTCCCCTCCCCCTTTTCCCAACAACATGCATTTACCTTACTAATCTTACTGCCTCAGTCGCATCCCTCCTTAATACATGCCCGAGCCATCTTAATCTATTCTCTCTCATTTTGTGTACTATCGAAGCTACCCCTATACTACCTCTGATATACTCATTCCTTATTTTATCCTTTCTAGTAACCCCACCCATCCACCTTAACATTCTCATCTCAGCTACACTCATTCTCTGTTCTATCTTTCTACCTACTGCCCAACATTCCGTTCCATACATCATTGCAGGTCTAACCACTGCCTTATAAAATTTACCTTTTAACCTAATAGGGATTCTTTTATCACACAGAATACCAGACGCTTCTCTCCACTTCGTCCATCCACACCTAATCCTGTGTTTCATATCCTGTTCCCCCCATCTTTCTATACAACGGATCCTAAATACTTGAACCTCTTCACTTCTCCCAGCACACCACCACTTAACTTTATTTCTAACCTTTCCCTATTACCTCTGTGTTGCCTTTCACCAAAATCATACTCTATATATTCTGTTTTATTCCTACTAATCCTTAGTCCTTTACATTCCGGAGCTTCCCTCCACTTTTCACTTCCTCAGGAGATTCTCTTATCAGTACTATATCATCTGCAAACAACATGCACCATGGTACCTCCCCTTGTACATTCTTTGTTATCTCATCCATTACCACGGATAATAAGTAAGGACATGTACCGCCACTCTGACCTTAAAATCCTTAGTTTCTCAACACAGACCATTGTACTCGCTCCTTCATACATATCATCAAATATGTTCACATACACCTTTGGTAATTCCTTCTTCATTAATGCACACTTTAAGATCTCCCTAGGAACCCTATCATAAACCTTCTCTAGATCAATAAATACCATACACAATTTCTTTTTGATTTCTCTGTACTTCTCTACAATCTGTCTCACACAATATATTGGCTCCATTGTTGACCTCCCAGGCATAAACCCAAAATGATTTCTAGTAACAGTTGTCTCACCTCTTACCCTTTTATCTATTATCTTTTCCCAAATCTTCATACTATGGCTCATAAGTTTTATCCCTCTATAATTTCCACAATCCTGTACATCTCCTTTACCCTCAAATATTGGTACTACACAACTCTTCCTCCACGCTTCTGGAATTTTTCCTTCTTTATTTATTTTAATTATTTATTAATTTATTAATAAATAATAATTCATTATTTATTATATATTTCGAATACAATGTATTCACCAAGAGTATCCTATTCGATAAACGAAGTGCTTCTAACCCTACTGACACCCGACGGACAAAGTGCACTCTTTTTTAAATTAAACTCGGTAGGTAAATTCTTTGTTATTTAGTTTTATATGATTCATCGTAAGAATTTATGCAATATATTGAAAGAATAATGTTCAATAAAACCTTTGCTATTACTTATAAATTTTAACGAATCAAATTACAGCTATTCAATTTCTGATGTAAAATGTGGAAAATATATAACTAAAACTTAGGAAAATATCCGCATACAAAAAAAAAAAAAAAACAGTACATTATACTTTTATATATATATATTTATAAATATTGTAATATATGTAGTATATAGATAAAATATTATTATTTTTTATACTCACCTATCATTTCAGTACATTCCAACACATTATTATACCTATTAAGGTTACTATTGTATAAGTATTTAAATACTGACAGGGGGGTCAAAATATTCCATCTTGCCCCCGGGCACTCACATATTTTAATCATCTCTATATTTATATAGAATTTGAATAACAAAAATAATCAAAATGCACTTTATCATACCAATAAGGTTGCTTTTTTTTAAACCTGAATAATCCTGTATTTTAACGTTTTAAAAACGATTGCACAAAAACAAATTTGATTAATTAATTTTTGACTTATATACAAAAAAATTATTTTCTGCGTATCCGTGTCCTATTAAAGTATTAAACTATAAATATATATTGTAAAATCCTATTCCTATATTTAAGATAACAAATTATATTGAAGTATTAAATTAAACTTAATTGGGTTTATAATACTTTTTCTTTCTTCTTCTGTAAAAATAATATTTTTATGTTGATATAAACAGGGATGGGCAGTAGTTCAAATAAAAGTATTTGAAATACATTTTGCATTTTGTATTTTTAGTTCAAATACATTATAACCGAGTATTTTGTGTTTTGTATTTAAAATACATTTATGCTTATTTTAGGAATTTCAAATACAAAATAAATTTCATTAAAATACATTTCTTTTACGAAAATGTACAATACTTTTTTGGTGGTGCATTTAATAAAATGAATATACAAATAATAAAAAATAAAATAATATGAAGATAAAAAAGAAATTCACTTTCAGCATTTATTAACTAATTTTGTTTTCATATGAAACTTAGATGACACTTTTTAAATAGTGCAATCATATAATAATGTCATGGTATAATATGGCAGTAAATAATTATGTAAGTAACTGTTATCACACGTATAATCACAGTCGGAAAATTATTATCTACTGTTATATATATTATATATTATATATTCCCCACTATACCTAATTTCAAAATTGTGGTAGGTATGCATGTTTCACGTTCTTGGAACCGTTGTACTACAATCAATTCGTTATTTATCATTATGTTCATAGGATTATGAGAGCTTAATACATATTTCAATTTCATTATTTTTAATTTTATATCAAGTGTGCAAATTAAAAATGAACATTAATAAACACCCAGATACTATATTAAGTTACTCATTATAATAAATAAATCTAAATATAATTTTCATATAGATAATGATCATAGCTACCTACTCAACTTGCGATTTTATTGTAATTTATAATAATCTATTATTATAATAATTCTAATGTATATCCATCGGTGTTTTCGTAATATGCGTATTTATGTTTTTATGTAGCCCACCACTGTCATTAATAAAATATTGAACTTTAAGACAAACGTATAGGGGAATCAACACCACACATTTTTTAAAAAAATAATCAGTACCAAATCAGAACCCTTATATTTTTTTACAAAAAACCGGAACTACAACCAGTACCGATAAAATCAATAGGTTCTAATCCATAATTATAAGTCATACACTGTATAAAAGGTAGTTTTTCTTTATGCTAAAGAAAAACTACTGAAAAATAGAATAATTACCTTTTTAAAGTATAAATAAAAACACATAATTGTAAAATCAATAAATTATTCACTATACTGGGAACCTAAAATATTTAGGTTATATTCTTATCTACATATTTTTTAAAAAATGGAATATAATTTGTATTAAGTACTCTTATTAATAGTTAATATAATTATATTTAAATGAATTTAAAAAATTGCCGATTGTTAATTTTTAATATACCTTATTTTATTTTTTATCTGATAATGTTATTTAAACGAAACTAGTCATATCATTTTTATTCAATATACTAATATAAATATTTTCCTTTGTAGATTTCGACACTACTTGATTATAATTCACCTACTAAAAATAATAACGATAATAAAATTTAAGCCTTATTACAACCACAGATATCGAAAAATTAAAAAAAAAAAATCCAAGAAAAAGATTGCTTGAAACTGTAAAAATATTTTGGTTTTGATTTCGATTACGATTACCGGTTTTAAGTTATTTTCGGTTGCTATTTCGATATAAAATGCCCATTTTAAATATTTTGATTTTGGTTTTGACTTTGTACACTGTATTATTTTCGATATCGATTTCGTTTTAAGATTCTGGTTTCAAAAAATTTCATTATCGTTTTTGACTTTGTATACCGGTTATTTATATTTTTGATTTAAAATAACGTATCTTTACAATTTTGACTTTCAATACCAATTTAAATTTTTCTAATTTTATTTATTAAAATTTTAAATTGTGTTTAGATAATCTTGATACTTGTTTTGTAGTTTTTATTTTGCTTGTGGGGTGGCTTACTATTTGGGTTTTGAAAATATTTTGTATACCTATGCTCTATGGACTACGATTTTAGTGACCAACCTATTGGCTACTTAATGTAATAGAAATTTTATCACACTATTTATTGTATTGGCTTGATATAGTAGGTATTCATTGATTTTATTTTTTCATTTTAACATTTAAGCACACACTATAGACAGTGTACTGCGGGAACTAAAAATAGTTCTTTAAATAACATCGAATTTCACTAATGTGTTTTGGTAAAGTAACTATAGTTTAAAAGCTATAGGTACCTATTTAAATATTTAAATATACATTTTTGGAAATATTTTACCCTATATGTGCGGATGCTCAATAAAACTTGTTATTTTATATTAAAGTCACTTTGATACACAAGTTATTATCATCGATAAAAAATTTAAAAAGTTAATAATACCTAATATGAAAAGGTTGTAACTTGGTATTTTTAGATTTATTATGTTGTTCAACAAATGGTTTACGAGGTTATATGGTTACAGTAACTTGTTTCATAATAATTAACATAATACCTAACTATTTTGAACTCAAAATTACAACATGTTGGTGCCAGGGTAACGCACCTTTGTAAATTTATTTATTTTATTTATTACATTTTTATTTTATTTCATTTTTGACTCCGTATATTGCCATAATATTATATATTTCGGTTTCAATTTTAATTTTCAATACCGTTTTCCGTTTTCATAGGTTTCAATTTTAATTTTCAACTTCGTTATCAGTTTTTTCGATTTAAATTAAAATTTTTAATACCATTATCGGATTTTTTCGGTCTCGGTTTTGATTTTCAATACCATTAGCCATTTCTCTGGGGGTTTTGTTTACATTTTGATTTCGATTTTCTAAAGATTTTAACCAGTATATTATACCGTTTTCGATATCAGTTTCAAGCTCTAGAAAAATCTTCTGCAGGAACCTGCAGTAAAAAGATACCATTATACAGCATTTGCAAAATATCAATGCATTTGGAATGTTTCTCGAAAACCTTCTTAACAAATAATTAAAATATTAGGTAGTGGTATGAACTTTCTTATTCCAACTAGGTGGAATAGTCTTTATAACTCATTAAGTCAGCTAATAAATCATAAAGATAAATTGAATAAAATACTTAGTATTGTGAGGCGAGTTAGAATACAAAAAGTGTCTTTAAAGAAGCAGAAATTGAACACTTGGAGGAATTTCGTAACGTAACGAAACTCCTTGCATTGACTTTAGATAATTTAATAAAATAAAAAATGAAAAAAACTGCTACTAAAGTGTCCCACTCCTTACATATTAAGTTTACAAAACAACTTAATTAGGTTGTAAGAAACCCATTTAAAATATTGTTTTAGTATGGCTGTACCAATAAAACAAGGCTTGAAATATGGTTTGTCAATAGTTTTGAATTTGCTCCAGAAGTTAACGAAACCATTCTTTCTTATATTTTTTTCAATTCACTATTTAGAACGAGATGGATTCCAAATTATGTCACTAATGAAAAACAAAAATTAATTCAAAATCTATTCACTAATACCATGCAAAATCTTGAAGATAGTATTTTGGGAGAAAAGTCTATCATCAGACGATGAAGATTATTTTCTATTTTTAACTCTCAATCTGCCAAGAATGAATCTAATCTATCTTCCAGCAAAACAAAAGATAAGCTAGAATATATACAAGTTTTAAATGATAAAACAAAAATGTATTATGCTTAGATAGTTAACCTAATGTAAAAAAAATATAAAAATATTTATAAAATATAGTCTCTGTTCATCAGCACCAGTTGAGCGATTTATTCCTTTTGGAGTACCGCACTAATTTTTTTACCGCACTAAAATTTATATATATATTTTAATAATATTTACAATTATAATATGTAATAATGTTAGATATTAGGTACTTTCATAAAAAATCTATTGTTCAAAAAATTGAAATAATGACACTCTTCTTTCTATTGATCGAATGACGTAGATACTACAAAAGACACCCCCAAGATCTTTGATTTAAAGCTCACAAAGACTTTTAACAATTCAATGAAAACAATTTCAATTACGAGATGTATGTGTTCACGGCCCTGGAAAATTTCCCCGTATTAAACTTCTGTTTGTTTTGTTCCTGAAAGGTTTTAAGACCTTTTGTATATGACGTAATAGCAAATGGATTAATTTTATTCCAAAATACTTCACTGAATTATTTTATAACATTTGGTGGTTTATTTTTTTAGAGGGATTGTTATTATTAAAATCAATGCATTAAAAACAAACTGTTCCTGCAGAAAGTTTAAAACTATCAATATCAAAATTTACATTAATCATATTGAAAACTTAACTAAAAAGGCGGTCAGTAGGGGATGAATGCAATTTGATTGTTGGATACTGGTGGTGGATTTATTGAATTTGAAAGCAATGACAAGAAATTTATTTCGTTAAAACATTCCTGAGTGAAGATTCGGTAAACATAACATGAGTAATAATACTGTGTGTAACATATTCGGTATATTTTTACAATATAGTTTCAACTCAAATGTATTCTTATTAGTTATTAGGTACTGTTATAAACAGTATGAAGAAAATGTTATTAATATTTTGAATAAAATCGATTTAACGTGTACATAGTTATTAAAACTGTATTAATATTTCAAGCCTTAAATCCCCAAAATACTTTAAAATTTATTATTTGTACACAAAATTCTTAGCCCAATCTGATTTACTTATCTTTATGACAATAATTCTTATCGCCTGTAATAGCTCGGTATTCACAAATTGATTTATTATAGTTTTTTAAATAATTTTTACCCAATTTTATCTATTTTTTATTTATATATATAAAGTATATGCATAAGTATATAGGTATATAATTCGTCATCATGACCCCGCTATTATCTAAAAAAACTTCATGTTCTGTTATTACACTCTGAGTTGCCATTACTTACTATTTAATATTACCATTGCATATATATATATATTATTACTAATTACTAGTTATTTATGTATATATCATAAAACAGTGCACAGATTTACATTTTTTAACCAAGGTGTTATAGTGTATAAACATTTCATGCTGTACGCAATAGCATAAACGTTTCAATGATAAATGATAAATAAATATATTGAAAATATGAAATAACTACTAAATCGGGCCGACAACTCTACACACGTTCCAATTCGGTCAGGTAGTGGAGAGATCAGGTGGCGCGATCACCCGACAACACTCAACCGGATTTTAATCAAATGACACATCTACAAACAACCTGATACTACACCTGACCTGACCGTCGGGCCGACCAAATCAGACCGTACTTGTTGCCCGCTTAATGCCTGGAGAGAGAACTGTTATGTTTGGGGTGGACGTCAGGAAGATGGGTGTTCGTAGGTCGCCTATCATTCTGTATATGTCCTAGTTAGGAGGCCGACTACGACGAACGTAATATTCTTTTTAAATGTCCTGCTTTTGTGGCTGAGAGAAACACCTTGAGATATTTGTTGGGGAGATTGGATGTGGTCCTCGGTTTTTTTCTCCCAATAATTATTCATCTAGTTCTAAAACTATTTTCAAAGTCTGAAAATGTATGTTATAATTATATTTCTCATGTACACTACACTACATCAATTTCAAATATAAGTTATTCATTTTTTTTTTTTTTTTTTTTATTGTCAATAATAATAAATTAGTGTATTTCATTATATTATACGTATTTTAAAGTTTTTTTTTTTAAGTATTAATTAATTATTAAAAATCAATAATTTGTTTATATAAAAAAAGAGTCCTGACTGACTGATTCATAATCAACGCACATCCTAAACCGTGATAGCTAGCGAATGTAAATTTTCAGGATACGTTTCTATCGCAGTCTAGGCGTACAACTTTGATTTTAAGGGGTTGAAATGGACAAAAACAAAGTTTTACGTATAAATTATATAGGTACCTCTATATACATAGGAGAAAAACACGAGCCACTCTATAATATTCAAGTTGCCCGGGTAACGATTTCATTGTATTTCTATCATAATTTAATTTACATAACTTATTATTTATTATTATTATTTTATTTATTTATTTGTTTTTTATTAGTTCACCATTGATTTAAATTGATTGGGGGTCGTTGAGTCGGATGTAATAATCTCTAGATGCCGTCTTTCGGCTCTACGTCGTATAAGTTATTAGTGACGTGTGTTTTAGTCGTACCAAGATGGTACTATTGTCGCTAACCTAATCGGTCATCGTCGTCTTCGTATTATTATGAAGTGTAGTAACATAATAGTTTTTATTACATTAACTCGTATACTTTTTATACTAAAGTATCGCGGGCGACGGGGAACTCGCCATGTAACATCTAATAGGAATTCCACACTCATAATTTTTTTCATTGGCAACGCCTTGCGGGTATAGCTATAATATATATATATATATATATGGATAAAATTAGGTATCCTAAGCCACTGGGTCTATAGAGACTTTTGAAAATCAGAAATTTTAAACTTTAGACTTATTATAGACAGAGATTATACAACATCAGCACTAAGAAAAAATTGTAAAAAAAGGTGTTGTATTTTAAAAAAAATTTATGTTTAATAAAATATGTTTGATAAATTCTTAGTGAAATTTAAATATTTTAAACGTTATTTTGGTTGATTTACACTCAAAAAGATATTGCTTCTATAGCGAGTTACACCCAAAAAGAGTTTTATAATCACAATTTTTTTCCGGGCAACGCCGGGTAATTTAGCTAGTTAGGAAATATAAGTATAATTGGTATAATTGGCATATCATAATAATATAAAGGCTCACATATTTGCCTCTGAATAAAATATAGAGTTGAGTTCAAATTTAATTTGTTTTTGATACATAATTAGGTAAGTAGGTATATGAAATGTAATAATTTAATATACATATAATATTTAAGTTATTTGTTGGAAAATATAAAACATTGTAAATTCAATATTTAATATCAATATTAATTTATTATACATGAATAATCAATAAATAAACAAAATTTAATAAAAACAAAAATTTAATTGTGATGTACAATTTTAAATTTTTTTTTGATTTCATTAACATTTCAATATAATATTATATGTATAGTGTATATAATTTTTTAGGTGTATCATTTTAAATGTTTCTTTACTAACTGTATAAATTTTTGAACGTTCATCTCTTAATAACTTCATCATCAGTATTCTTTTGGTTTTCTATAATTTTCTTTGACTTCTTTCATAAACTTGAGTACTTTTTTTATATCAATAAATAACTCGTTTAATTTTATTATTATATTTAATTTATCATTCAAACGTTCAACAAATGGATATAATATTTCGTTTTCTTTTAAAATTTCCACTATAAATTTTAGTATAAATTCATATTTACTAAACACAGAAATATTTTCTAAAATTTTAGTTGGGATTTTTATTAATTCTTGAAAAAATATATTTAATTTGGATTTAGGCTTATCTACCATAAATTCAGCAAATAATTGACTGTTATCTTTACCGAAAATATTGTCGAAATAAGTCACCAATATAAGGGCATTTAAAATATTGGTCATTTCCTCATAGAGTTGCATAAGCACTCGTGTATTATTACTATGCATAGAGAAATTCAAGTCTTCAATTTGAAATTCTGGTTCTACAAAAATTAATTTAAAAATTAACTCCAAAATTTCGTCTGGATTCTGTGGTTTTAAGAGAAATTGCTTCAACTTGTATTTAGTATCTATTGAACTATGATCGGAATCTTCAGATATTATTGATGCTTTTAGTACTTCACTAGAATATTTAAAATCTTCGAGCACAGCATGCAACATTTCAGATATATTTTGAAATTTATTATCATTTAATGGAGTTTCAGACATTTTGATGTTCTTAAAAGATATACTGAAAAATAATAAATTACCAAATATCTTTTTAATAATCACTAAACATAATTTTCACAATCATCAATCATAATATAATGGGCAATTTGTTATTATATGAAAACAATGGCTGCCATAGATACCGAGTTGGCGATTGAAAACTACGAGCTCTGGTAGTTAATACAATATGCATTAACGGCATGATAATGTTGTTATCATGTACCTTTTATACATTTCGTCATGTTTTCTATATAAAAAGTTAAAATCATTTTAAGTACCTATATATAAGTATATATAAATATAATTTTGGAAACTAATTTTCAAACTATTTACTCAGAAGTTCAGTACAATAAACAAAAACCATCAAAAGGACGTAATACACGAGATTTTTAAGGAGTTTTGTATAAGCAATTTTTAAGAAGTTTTACGAAAAATGAAAATCCAACAATTTAAAAATATTTAATTGTGTTTTAAAAGTAATTTAAAAAATAGTCATGTGTAATTACCATTTTTATTGTTGTGTTATCACGATATTATTTAAAAATCACGTTTATGCTCAATAACTATAACTTTTCTCTGTATAATAGCAGAGTGATATTTTTACAAAACATAAAAGATGAGAATATTTATTACGCTTTAGCGTGAAGTTTTTTGTTTAATTTTTTTTTAAAGCCTAAAATCCGTGGTTAAAATTCGAGAAATTTTAAAATTTTTAAAAAATATAAAAAAAATGTAACTAAAAAACTGTACGTTACAGCATCATAAATATTGGACTAGAGAATAATATGAAAACGGTAAATGTAAAGGAATACCCTGTAGCGTATTTCCATTCTATACATGAATCTAGCACAATGGTACTTAATTCTAGTATAGAACGGAGTCACTTGGTATACTCCGTTCTATACATGAAACTAGCACTTGAGAAAATTAATAATATTTTATATAGTATATTATATTATAATAGACTATTTAAAATTTGACAAAATACATTTTGACTCTCCATCAATATTTTGAACAAAACCTCGTAATATTAAAGTAAAAACGTATATATAATATTATATTTTACCTAATTATTTAAAAATAATATTTAAATATTATGTACACGTAAAATATATAATTTTATGTAAAATGTCACAAAATGAAGATATATAATATTGGAATTTTTAGGTTATAATATAATATAATAATATATTATTATTAATATTTACATATAGGAATATATTAGGTATACATAAAATTATATAACTTTTCAATACATCTAATCACTTATTTTCTTATCATGCGGTTATGGTAGGTATATTATTTACGACTATATTATTATATTATTTAAAACCATTGCTATTATTTTGTGAAAATCAAGTGTAATTCATGTTCAATTATATTTTTATAAATAACATAGCTGGGAAGACGGGTCACGCTCACTCCGCTCGCTATGCACTCAAATGTCGCTCTACTTCGCTTCAATCGAAAATATCTCTTGATTTGCCGGGGAACACCACGACTTTATATTAATAATACTGGTGTAAACGGATTCAAACAGGTCGACCATAAAAATGAAGAAATACTGGAATTTAGCACCATCGCGCTAGATTTATATATAGAACAGAAATACGCTATCCGGCAAGCGGTCGTAAAAACAGGACAGTGAATTAAATAATAAATAGTACGGGTTTTTCGGGGTAAAAAAACGGTTTTCGGAATTAGCGTTTTATATTTATAACGAGAAGCTTTGCTGCCGATTGGAGTCCAGTCACCGCCCCCCCCCTCCTAAAGAGCTTGGGAAGCATTGTCCAATTGTAATGCACCTCGGAAATGATGACATTGGAATCGTTGCCCGCTTATGGCAGACAATTTACCGAGCTTGGAAATCGAGGACACTGAAAGCGACAAAATCAATGGTGAGGACATTGACACTGTTATCTGCCCACGGTATCTAGTTTACCGTCTTTTTCGGAAACTCGGATCCGGTGTTTTCAAAACCCTCGATAGTTTGGAAAATAAGAACACTGTTGTCGAGGATATTCGAAGCAACAACACCGAGTTCGTAAATCACTTACAGCGACCAATTTAGGATAATTTTTTATTTTTATTTTATTTTTTATTTGAATCAAAAAAGAATGTTTACAATTTTAATGATAATAACATACATTTTTGATTTACCTACCTCCTGTGAGCTAAAAGCTTGTGTTGGAAGTAGGGAGTTACGATATTTTTACACAGATAATATACAATTTGGAAATTTCTTAGGAATTTAATTTTTAATTACATAGTTCGATTAAGACAGAAAAAATAAAAAAAAGGTTTATAATTTAATAAATAAGCGAATTTCAACACGAATAAACTAATACTAAATTTAAATGATACAAATTTTGAGAAATCAATAAGCAAAATAAGTAAAAGATAACAGTATAACTTAACAATATAAATAATAAATATAATATTAAGACACATTATTCAATTCTAAAAATAAATATTTATATAATAAGCCTTTAATATTAATTGCTTTACATGTTACAATATTTCTTTTAAAATCAAGAGGCATATAATTATAATAAGTTGGTCATAAATAGTCTACAAATGCCTGACCAAAAGATTTTTTAGTATAATTAACAGAAAAATCATATTTCCTTAATTCTCGTTTATTACTATTATCCTTATGTAAAACATCTATTTTAAGCTGTTTTATTATGAACATAATCACAATTTTTTTATACAAGTGTCTTACTGGCAAAACCTCTAAATCTTTATAATTTTCAATTGTGATCCTTGCAGTGAAAACTTATTTAAACAAATTCTAACAATATTATTTTGATTAATTATTAGTGGATTTAATATATTATCTCTAAGGCTACCCCATACTAATAAACCATACTGAAAATTGGATTGATATAGGGCAAAATAAACTAACCTCATTGTTTGTTTTGGAACTATTTTTTTAAGTTTAACCATATTAAAAGTGATGAAACGTAGTTTTCCTATTAATTTGTTAACATGTAATTTCCATTTCAAGTTATTATGAATAATTAATCCTAAATATCTAATTTTTAGAACTTTATTAATTTTTTACAGTTTGTTGAGTTACAGTTCCTGTTATTAAATCATTCATGTATTGTAATAGAGTTAACATTAGAATCTGATTTATTAATAGAAAAAGGAATATACACGGTTTTTTCTATGTTTAAAGATAGATTTCTTTCTTTCAATATTTGTAGTACTTTACGGAAACCAGTTATGGATTTTTCATATACTCCTTCCCAAGTATTATGTGAGAAGAGCAAACATGTATCATCCGCATATGTTGCTACTGAACCCTCAATGTTTACATCACAAATGTCATTAATATACAAAATAAATAAAATAGGGCCCAGTACACTCCCCTGAGGTACTCCATTTTTAATTTCATACATGTTTCCATTTACTCTATTAATTTTCACTGTTTGTTTTCGATTATGTAAATAACTTTTGAACCAGTTTAGACTACAATTATTTATTCTAAAACTGGGCAATATATTTAAAAGAATATCATGATTAACTGTATCAAAAGCCTAAATATGTCTAAAAATATTGCTATCGATTTATTACTATTATCTAATGTGCTGTATAGAAACTGAGTAACTTTATAAAGAGCGTTCTCTGTGCTTAAACCCGGTCTAAAACCATATTGGTTTTTAGATAAGAGTTTATTTTTTTCTAAAAAAGATATTAGTCTTGATTTAATAATTTTTTCAAATATTTTAGAATAATTATTTAACATGGATATTGGCCTGTATTTATTCATATTTGTTTTATCCCCACTTTTAAGTATAGGTTTAATATCCGCTATTTTTAATTTATCGGGGAAAATGCATTGCTTAATACTTAAATTATATATGAAAGCAAGAGGATCTACTATACATTTACTTATGTGTTTTAAGATTTTACTTTTTAAGTTTAACTTTATATTATTAGGATGTTTTTTGCATTTCATTGAAAGAGATTGTTTATGTCGGGCAGAAATTAGTAATCCATTAGTCATCCAATCTTTAAGTCGTTTATTTTTAGCATTCATTACTAAAATAGTTGTCGATTTATTAATTGAATTTTGAATTATGTTATCAAAGACATTATAGCATTTATTAACATCATTGAATTCATTATACACTTCACTCCATTTTTCATTATCTAATGTAGATACAAGTTTATTATAATCAATCATACTAAACATTTTTTGTTTATTTTCTAATTTGGCATTATTAGGTATTGAAACACATATTGTACAGTGATCAGTTATATCAGTTAATATCACACCAGCATTTATTTTACTCATTAGATTTTCGTTACCATTAATAAATATGTGATCTAAGCATGAATGATTAAAACCTATGGGTAATCTAGTGAAAATGTTTATGAAAGATATGAATCCATATTCGGACAATAGATTTAAATATTTATTATTATTTTCTTGTACACCAACAATATTAATATTCATATCTCCCGTAATAACAGTTAACGCATTGTTATTTTTGATTTCATTAATGAGCCCTCTAATTGTTTCGATAAAGATATCATTATCTGTTATGGGCGACCTATAAACACATAATAAATTAATTAGAACATCTGTATTAGAAATGTATAGTTCAACTATATTTAAGTCGACGAAATTATATTCAACAAATTCTATATTTAAGTAATGTTTGACAAAAACCATAATACCATCATTTTGGTTTCTTTTTATGGATGAAAAAAACAGGCTATAGCCATCTATTAAATAATTACACGACAAAACATTATGCCAGGTTTCTGTAAGTATAATTACAT
>JAIPRL010010788.1:0-14748 GCA_025469235.1 Pemphigus obesinymphae
AAACATAATTAGGTTTATCGTGAAAACATGCGTTAAGTACGTTAATAATAAATAAGCCATAGACCTTATACTATAATTATAAAGCTACTATTGTTAAAATTAGATCATATAAAATTTCTATAAAAAAAAAAAAAAAGGCCCATGGGAGGGGCCATGGCCGCTCTTCCCCCCCCCTTGGCTACGCCACTGACCTAGTTAATTAATCATTTACTATATTATAATTTAAATATTATAATATTTTTTAGATACATGTAATTGTGTAATATGTATAGGTACTTATATTTTTTATTTTTTTTAAGTTTCCCACATATATAGATATTTTTATTAACAATTTTTTCTATTAGGTATATACAGGGAATTTACTAAAAAAAAAAACCAAATTGGTGCAAATGCTAATCATGACACCCTCCTTAAATGACGCCTCTGCGTAAAAATATTTATCTACATAATATATGTACTCACTATACTCAACCGAAAAGATTAATTTTAATTTTAATTTATATTTTAAAATACAATTATTTCATTTATTCTATATTAATATTGAATTATAATTTATAGTACCTATGATCTATCTATATTCTATATACCTAATATATAGGTATCGATGTCTTAGAAATGAATCGTTCTGTGTTGGGATATTTTGAAATTGTTCAGCAGAATATTTATTTAGTGGTTCAATGTGTGATATTTATATTATTTTCCACACAATATAGGACATTTTAATTTTTTTACATTTATTTTATTAACGGACTTTCGTTTAGGTATCTTTTAAAACACACGTGTCTTAAAAAAGCTATACGAGTTCAAAAATAGGGGGAAAAATATGTATAGATATATTAAATAATTTATTTAACTATATGATTATAGAGATTTTAAATAACTTTTTAATGTTTATATTATACCACACTGAAATGAATTTAAGAAAAATGTTTTTTTTTTTAAATACGATGAGAATCACTTTTAAATTTATTTAAATTGCCAATGTTCATTTTATTTTTCAACGATAATATATAGGTTCGAAATATTTATGATCATATTAAATCAAATTACAGTTCAATAACATATTCATTGAAAATCGAAAGTATAATGGTAAAATATTATTTTGTAAACATAATAATAGGTATGCTTTTAAGAATAACATATTGTACGAGTACGTCGAGCCGTTTTGTGTTCCGGTTTAACGAGTGAAAATGTGTAACGTGGTTTATAGACTACAATATATTAATGTGAAACTGAAATTGAAATTACAAATAGGTTATTAATATATACGAATTTAAATTGTTGAATATCTAATGAAGTGTATTATGAACTACATTTCGTTTATAAATTACATTATAACGAGTGCACATTCATTGGTTTGGTGAGGCTGTGAGCATATTTGTTGTTTTTTTTTTTTTTTTTTGTTATTGTTATCAGACAAAATAAATATGGTATAAAACATCGTATTATAATATAGATACCTATCTATACTGTTAGACTAGAAATTGTTTTTAATTTCTATAACACTGTGTCCACCGTTAATAAATCACAGTGGTTATATTACTATATTATACTATATATATAGGTAAGTGCAATACTGAAGTTTAGACACTTAATACTCGTGTGTAATATAATTAGTTTGTTTAACTGGTGTATCATTTTCCAATTTTCACTAGTTTATTAATCAAAACATATAATTATACATAATAAAATCGTATGTTTTATGTTGTTTTTATAAATGTAACCTATATTTTTGTAATTTCGATTAAAAGTAAATTAAAACGTCGTTAAATTGTATCGCACTTTTTATTAATACGTTTATTGAAACTTTTTTTTCATAGGTGTTGATAATTCGACTTATTTTTAGACTAATTATTAGACTTTTTAATGATAAAAAATTAAAACACAACACATGCGTCCGTATAATGTTTGATTTTTAAACAAATATTTATTATGTATATTTGAAAGTGAAAATGTAAAAATGTATTATTTATAAAGATAATCATGGTATACTTACGCTCTTAATATAATCATATATTTGTAAATCTAGTCGTGTACACGTTATAAAATCATTACTTTCATTCAATATGCCCATCGCTATATGGTATATATTATTATTATTATTTTGTTCATAGAACTGCCGAATTTGCTTTACTTTTAATCTATTTATTTTTTGTTTATCTTTATAAAGTATTGTATTCAATGTATAATTATTTCTATATATATATTTTATATATATTGGATACTTAATTATATATTTTTTTATTGTGTTGGTATTTTGGTATACTACGGTATAGAAAGATGAAAAAAAAAGAAAAATGATTTAATATTTAAAATTATTTAATAGCAGAGGTAAACAGACGATTAAAATCTTTATTAAATTAACATTATAATAGATAATAATAGATAAACTTATTATATTTATAGCGTTATTTTTAATGGTTTAATATGAAAAAATTACATTTTTTTTTCAATATGCACTTTTTTTTTGTACCTATAGGTATAATTAGTGTTGAGATTAGATAATTAAAAATTCATCTAGATAAAAATAGAAGATAACGTGAAAAAAATCATCTAGATTAAAAAAAAAAAAAGGTAAACTTATTTTTAATTTTTTAATTTCAAAAGAATTTTCTAATATTTTTAAGACGTTTTATCAAAACCAATAACCCAAAAAGTGCATAATATATTATAAAATAATAACAATTTATTTATATTAAAATTAAAATTAATACAAAATCAAAAATGAAATACAAGTAATTAATGCTTTATATTTTATCGCACGTCGTTGTCGTCGTACGTCACAACAGTCAATTAGTACATACACATTTCACTTTTCACGTTTCCATTCCCGAAAATATACTATGTAGCCATGTAGATACATTTTATACAATTATAAAACTCGTTTGCACTACCGACAACGGTCGTTGCAGTCAGGTTATTAGTGAAAAACAAAAACATAATGAAAATTAAAGACACAAGTACACATTATACACTAAGGTGGGACGAAAAATGAAAAATATCGATAATCGAATTCTATAATGGCAAAAAAGAGTTGCAGTTTTGCCCCTTGATTATGGGAAAAATAATGAAAACATTTTTTTTTATTTCTTTAGGTCACGCATTAGCTTAGAAAATTGGCAAATTTTATATATACATATTAAATTTGTACCTATGTTATGATATATATATTATTAAATCTCGTGAAATTTACTAGAATCTGAGATAATAAAATACCGTCCCTGAACAACTTCTGACGGTCACCGTGGAACAATACTTCTGTTTAATTAAAAATACGAAAATTTGAAAAATTGGTAAATTTTGGAAATTTAAAATTTTTTTTATATATATATATATATATATAAACATATTACAAATTATTATGAGATTTCTTGATTATAATGGAAGAATGGTGCAATTTACTACATTGAAATAAAGCTGTGTGAGCAGGTCTCTTGTATTTCAATGAGCTTTTCTTTCACCATTTGTTCGAACATTTAGGTGGTATAACTACTGGACCAGCGTCATTTTTTCGAAGCATCTTAAAAAAATTACATAGTTGTAAGAAATTACCAGTTGTTAGTTATGAAAAAATTTAATCAGAGGAAATGGATGTTTCAAAATCTGATCTAAGTAAAGACCAAAAATATTTGTTGGATATTGTTCGAGCAGTTCAAAAGGGAGAATGCGATTCTGACCTTACTATTAGGGAACCAGGACTACTAAACCAATCACGTTGGTTGACTTGTGAAAACCGTGTCCTACGATTATAGTATATACATTACACAACAAGCATTTTTTTTTGCATAAAAATGCATTTTCGCCAAAAAATCAATACTTTTGTATATTAGGAACTTAAAAATGTATCTATGAAAATTCAAAACTATCTAGATAAATTTACTTAAATAGGTGAAATTTTCATCTAAGATAATTACTTAGATAATTCATCTTTATTTATCTAGATAAAATAAAAGATAAGTAAATAATCATCTTGAAAAATTTATCCAGAGAAGTCCCAACACACTAATAATTGGTCTAAAAAAACAAGGGAATTTTGTATCAACAAATGGAAATCCTAAGTGTATTATTGAATGAGTTACACAGAAGTAAAAGGTTTTATACGGTTTATAATGGTATTATAAAACTGTTTATTGAGGATATAGGTAGATATTTTTAGTTTTGACTTTTATAGTGTTTTTCATCTATTTCATTAATTTATACTACACCTGTGTAGACGATAACACATTATACTCATAAATCACTTATAAAACTGTCAAAATCCACACCAACTTTTTGATTTTTTCATTTTAATCTGGAAAAGTACGTTCTTTTCTCAATATTTCTATAATTGAGTGGTTATTTCCCAAAATACCACCAAATTTTTTAAATTTTTCAGAAAAAAGGTTTTTTTTTTTAGGAAATTTTGAACTGTAACACATTTAATAACTGATTAATTTTGCACTAGATAGAACTAAATTATACTAAGAATACCTATAATTATACGTGCATTTCCTCAATCCTACCCATTAATCTTTTTGCGAATTTTTTTTACAAATATTTAGTATGCAATTCATATGAATTCTGCTATTGGTTTTGAAATTTCTACGACGCAATTCTCATCATAAACAACACCTATAATATTATAATGTAGGTAATAAGTTCCATAAGTTCCTAAATAATACTGTACAACCAATAATGGTATAAATACATTAAAACACGTTCCTCTGCCCCTGGACATGGGAAATCGTATTTTCTGATGGGAATTCCGTCGTAAAAATTTCAAAACCTATCGCAAGAATTAATAGAAATTTTATACTAATTATTCGTAAAAAATATGTGGGGGGGATGTAGGTAGGGTTCGGGAAATGGCCGTTATTGCTATATTATGAAACAAGTTAGGAAATGTGCATATGCGAGCATGCTAAATTCTCCGTTTCTATATGTATTTTAAAACTATATATGCAAGTACCTATACCTATAAAAAATTAGTTATTATTATTATCTACTATGATTTCCAGATAACAGTTTATTAGATACATTTCTTTAGTACCCCAAACTATTAAATATTATACGACATTATTAAATATTAGTTTTATTATAAAACCATGAACAATTTTTTTTTCATTATATATTTTAATTATAGTTAAATTAATAATTATCTTAATATTTTAACAAAAATAATATAAACACAATAATAACTAGGTACTATATATTATATACTATATATGAAAAACAAACCCAGATAGATAAATACACTTATATATTATATATTATAGAAAACATTGTAAATTATGACCTACCTATTTAGTCTATATATAATTATATAGAGCTATACATAAAAGTTATTTTCATTCTAAATCAGTATTCAGTTATAAGCTATTAGATAATCTGAGATAAATAAATCTGCATTCATTTCATAGTTCAAGTTCGAAGAGTGTCAACGTACAGAATTTCATTAATAATCAATTAATTATTATAAAACATTAAAAAAATTAAACTATTTTATCATTTTTTATTTGAAGAAATGTATCCATTGATATTATATAGTATTACGCCATTAATACAGTAGATATGGCATCTATACGTTATATGTATCATAAATTAAAAATATATAAATATATGTGTCATAATTCATAATTATTTAATAATACTATACCTAATTGTAGGAACCTACCTTATTTTAAATTTAACACTAATTAGTACAAACATTTTTGCACAAGTTCAGTTATTATTATCACGACAACGAATATTTTGTAACACATTTTGGTTATGAAAAATTTTTTGATTACTATTATTATTATTATTTTGGTAATCACAATCTACAAATCTAAATTTTAGAAGTCATATCTTTATATTATTAAGTTTATAATAAATAATGTTCCATGAACGATATAATTGTTAGACTTAGAAATTCAAGTGAACTTGAGGGAAGGGTAAGAGAGGGCTTACACCTGTAAAGGTACTTATTACCGTATTTATATTATTTACTAGGCCTACACATCAGATTTGTAACTCTTACCCACCGATTCAATCAAGGTTACGCCATTAGAGACACCAAACTATAGACAAATATTATATAGGTATTCGTAATTTGAATGAACCAACGACATAATATATAGGTAGATTACAGAGTATATTTAACGTGGGAATTTAGAAAAATGTGCAGGATTACGATCAGTGTTGGGAATAGATAACTAAAAATATATGTAATTTAATAAATAATAAATGTAAAAACTTTTTTTCACAATATTTTCAAGATTTAAATCAATAAACTAATAACAAGTACATAATATAAATAATAATTTATTTATTCGTATATTTTGCATATATAAATGCATATATTAGGGATAACGGTATATATTTGAAAAATCTTACATAATTATTTAAGTATATTTTTAGTAAAAATGTATCTATAAAAATTGTTTAGATAAATTTACTTAGATAGGTGAAATTTGTATCGAAGTTAATTGTTTAGATAACTTACCATTATTTATCTCGATAATAGATTCAAGGCTGATTACGATTTATAAAACAAAATGTTCTCTCGGACCTGTGAAAAATAAAATCTATATAACTATATGGATATAAGTGCGAGGAATATATTACTCCTAAGTTTTCCGTAATTGAAACTGGAATAAGGAGAATAGAATATAGAATATAGTTACGAAACCTCACTTTATTGCAACTGTGCTAAATTCCCGGTTTCTATACGCGTATTTCATTTTATTCTTTTCCGTCGCCCTCTCATACAACTATTTGGGTTCTGCCACCCTAGTCCTCGACTTCACATATCTTAAATGTACCTCGACATCCTCAACTATACGTATTTAGTAAAAATAAATTAACAGTTTTAAGGTTATAAACCTTATAAAATCCTTTTACTTATGTGTAATTTATTTAATAATGCACACAATAATAATAAAATAATAATAATGACTCTATTTTTGGATACAAAAAATTTGTTAATTAATAAAAACATTTGGACTAATGTAATTTCATGACATATTTTAAAGTAATTTGTTTGACCAATATATTTTTGTATAGAAACTTAAAAAATAAAAAAATAATAAAACAAAATGTAAGTATCAATTACAGTAAAGGGCACGGTACCATTTTCCTCCAAATATTATATTTCATATTGCCCCCCCAAAAAAAAAAAAAAATTATTTTCCCTCATATATAAAATACTATTTTTCTCCATTGAACATTTTCTTCCGAAAAATGTATCAATCAATTAATTTTATATTAAAATAAAATGATAAGTTGTAAATAATATACTAGTATATACTTATTCGTTTTTTTACATCGATATAGGTACAAAAACAAAATATATAAAACTGACAATTAAAAATAAAAAATTAAATACATTTTTTGAATTTAGTAATTTTTGGAAAAATAAAACAAATTATATATTTTATTTAATATTTTTATTAGGTGTTCATCAGTGGTTTCTGAAAATTTTGGAAAAAAATGGACAATCGAGAAGCGTATAGTAATATAGTAATATAGTCAGTGGTGGAAAATGAAATAGATTTTTTTGGAGGAAAACGGATAGTGGAAGAAAATGGAATCTGATTTTTGGAGGAAAAAGGATAGGGTTGCGATAACCACGACAACAAATTATGAGGGACAGACGGAAAAAAGTAATCTTCGAGTACCTATGTTTCACATACTGCTTCGGTTTCTATCTGTTTATAGTAACTATATATATGGCCAGACTTTTTAAAAGTATTTCAAATACATATGCTGAATATATTTTTAAGTATTCAGAATATTTATTCGAATACTCTATGATAATGGTATTCCCAATGTATCTGAAATACTTTACAAAAATTATTCGAAATATTTTTACAATACTTATTCTTATATACAGGTAGATAGCTACTAATATATAGATATCAATATTCAATAATTAAAGTATTAAGTAGTACAATAAATTTTAGATCCGAACTTTAGATTCTAAAAGAATAATTATTTACACTGAAGTCCAACGGAAATATAATAAAAAAAAAAAAATCTTTTTAATATAATACAATTGGAACTTTAAAAGTTGTATTTGTTTTTTCAAGGAATAAAATATTCAAAATACTGTATTAAATACAAAAAAAGTACCTATTCGGAATATTTGAAAGGTATTTTGAACGTAATGTTCGGAATACTACCCAAGTGTATATATGACTAACTAATTGTATATATATAGACGGTCGATTGTCATTCAACAATCTCATTCAATATCCTTGGCCATTTCGTCTAATTATACCTATACAGGATTTTTTTTTTTTTTTTTCGTATTCGATGGGCTATGTCATTATTGGACACGTCTGCGTGGAATTCAACACGCTCGAACGGTCCTTTGTATAGGATAATCCCATGCGTTTCATGTACCTTACACCTATACGCGAGCGACGACAACCACGGGCACTAATGGCGTCATTTATCAGAAAAAGGATATACGTATTATTATAATAATTACAGGGGGACGGTGACAGGACTATATAGCGTATTGTTGTCCGAGATTCACATTTTATCACAGACAAATAATACCTTACGCGTGTAGCGGTTAGAGACATTTCCTTTTGAGGAAAATGGAAATTTTCTGACATTTTACTGTGCATTCGCCGCGGCACAATAGCCTCACGGATTTTGAAGGCCAATAAAAAAATAAATAAATAAATAAATAAATAAATAAAAAGAAAAAATAGAAAACAAATAAAAATAAGAAAATGGTACAATTCATTCAAAATGCATTTTTTACAGGATCAAAGTACCACGACATCATAATAGTGTGGGTATTACGGATTTAAAAAATTATTATCGTTATTTATTTTAACACCGATCGGCAATTACAATGATTATAATAGGTATATTCAATTGCGCGCGGGGTAGCCCGGTGTTTTATAAATTAAATTTTTCAATACAAATATCTACTAATTATAGTCTTCTAACTTCCGTCGACATCTCGTATATAAGTATGCTTAACGTTATTTATTTTCATTTTTTGATTAGGTCTTTTTATGTTACAGTACTGCTGAAGTTTACTGGGACACACGTGTATCGCGTTCGGGACTATTGGTGTTACACATTTTCATATGGGAAATTTATGTAAGTTTATATATAAAAAAAAAAAACGAAATTTGCAGTGGGGTACAATAAATGAATATTGCACGACTAACGAAGGGTTAAATATTAGATACGTTAAACAAAGAAATAAATTAGCAATAAAATATGCATAAAAACAAACATAAACTTAAAATACGATGTATAATATGAAAAAAAAAATAAAAATAAATGAGTGGAAATAGCCACAGGAGGTAAACTAGACTGGGAAGGACGAAGGAGCTTGGCTGCAAGTATTATATGGAAAGGGACTCTAAAAAGGATACGAGAAAGGGGCTCAGGATCATCAAGAGTAGCATGTAAGAGAGAATTTATAAAGTTGTGATCAAAATCAGTAAGACGAAATTCAAAAGTAGGTATATTAAGGAATCCGTTCAAGTAGGTATATTCGCGACTGCAGGGAACAGGGAGCTTATGACTGAACAACGCAAGGCCTAAACATTTATTTTGAATTCGTCCAAGACACAGAAAATCCTTGACTAAAATTTAACACATTTAATGTGGGTGCCAGATAATAACGCCATATTCAAGAAGCCACCAATTGGCATTACTTCTAATAAAACCTAAGACTTTTAGTGCTCTACCAACGGTAACGGTTAATATGATGACGAAAGGAAAAACTAAAATAATAGAATATTCCATCAATTATCACATGAGTAATATTTATTTTAATCAGTACAAAATAATTGAAGGTATGCCCTGAAATTGTTTCTAGCAGTATAAGTATATATATATGAGTGATTTCTAGACGGAATATATAGCAGCAATTCTGAGAGTTTCCAAGTTTTTCAGTAGGTGTTTGAAAACACCGGTTTCCCGGTTTTATATCGACTACAAATCTTTAGATTTTATCATTAACGTTTCAATGATGTTTATTTTTCTAGAAATAACTTTTTGGGTAGAAGGAGTCTTAGAGTAAAGTGATTTTTTGATGGCGAATTCGTTCTAGATGGTACTTTTTAGATGTCATTTATTAATTTTCTGAGAAGTTATTTATTAAGCGTAGAGGAAAACTACCTTTTTTTTATAATGGGAATTATTTTATAAATGGGAAAAATAACAAATAAGGTCGTCATGGTTTCTATTTATTACTAGAATAATAACGATGTAAGAAAATAAAAGTTGAATTTTTTGACAGTTACCTTTGTATATTATACTAAGCTTCGCTCAAAATCGTTTTATAGAGTTATAGAAAGCAAGGTTACTTGCATATTTAGTATAATATTAACTACCTACAGTATCCTATCCTACAAAGTGCTTCCACCTACTTGTCGCCTTTTAAAATTAACTCATCGATTATATTTGTTATACTAAAGTACATGTTATACTATATTATATAGTTTAATTTATTTATAAATACCAGTATTATTGTAATAAATATATTATATATATATATATAATATATTTTGTACTATTGAAAATTCAAAATTACACATCGACTATTCCTTTTTTTTATATTGATCACCATTTTTTAATAAGTACGTGTGTATCTACATTCTCCATGATATCTTGAATATCTGTGCATATGCTATTTTTTTCCATTACAGATAATATAGTAAAATTATACTATATATAAAATAAAAAAAAATGGCATTTATGTTAAAATTAGATTTTAAACATCTATTAGCAATATTGAAGTAGAGAAAGATTTCAAGATTATATCATATAATTAAAAAAAAAAAAGTATGAGTATTTTGTACTCTACCTAAATAATAAAATAAAATAAAGTCGTACCTATCGAATACCTTATATATAACTAATATCAGGTATAATTAATTCTGGCATATTTTAAATTCTGAACGGAACCAGAGATTTTTTACAGGTTGTACAATGATATTTGTTTTATTGTTTTTCTGTTAAATTAAGCAAATCGTTTAATATTATATCTGCAGTTGATTATATAATTTTTTTTTGAAAAAAAAAGATTTACAATAGTAAATCGATAACATTTATTTATGTAGGTATAATGTATATCATATATTTTTATATTATTTCATAACCTTATTAAATATTCGAGATCATATTATTTAATATTATATATTAATTAATTTCTTTAACATCAAAAATCTTTTTTTATCATTTATTTACTACCTAGGAGAATGAAAATTTTTTTAAATAAAATACATTTAAATTTTAAGAATTTCAAGCTGTAGTTTAAATGGTTGTTGACATTGTGCTACTCATTTTACCTACATAAATTAAATAATTGATATACATTTTTAATTTCTAAGAATAGCCATTTTTTTTTATCCAAATGTGCCTACCTATGGGCAGTGGCGTCACTATAAATTTTGGGCCCCGGTGCAGTGTTATGTTTCGGGCCCAAGCAGTTAAAATTTTGAATTTTAAAATTGTCTTACAATATTTATTATTATTAAGGGGCTCATATCATTTTTATGATATATGCTGTGAACATAATATTTTATATTTTATAAGTTGTTATTCTATTTACTGTTCATGTTTTGTGATACCTTTGTTAGAAAATATCCCTCCCTCTATTTTAAAATTCTGAGCACGCCATTGATAGTGTCTATACTCTATGCCTCTATGGTATGAACGATTTTATTGTCGACGGTTTTAACGTTGCACAATAATGGCTATATTTCAATGAACATCGTAGGAATATTTATTTCAAAGTTACATCTTATCGTACCAAATATGATTAGATAACTATAACAATAACTCAATAAATTCACCAATGTTATTTTCGTAAATATGATTGTTATTGTTTCGACATCAGTAAAGATTAATACAGTCATAATGTTCATTGATATAACTTCGTACTATTGTACATATAACATAAATGATAAAATTATTATAAAAAAATTTTTTGAGCAAATATAATTATTTTTTAAAAATGTAAATATCTTTGTATATATAAATATTTACTTTGGGGGTCCTTTCCCTTTTGGGCCCCGGAGTGTCGCCCCGTCTTGCTACCCCTTAGTTATACCACTGTCTATGGGGTTCATTTGAACGTACAGGGGATAGATTTGAATATGTCTTATATACAAATAATGAGGCACAGTTGAATGTGTACATAATAAAGTAACAGGTATATTAAATAGGTATCAAATTAAATTTGAAACGTATACCTACATATATTATATTATATTATAATAACATAGTAGATATAATATATTAGTTCCTAAGGCATAATCATATGAAAGTTTTCGAATTTGTTTCGTATTTATGCCATAATTTATTTTTGAACATTTAATTATGTACCTATTCGGTAAGTTATTACTCTTGTGTTAAGGTAAATACTTCTTTAACTTTGTAGGCTATCTAATTACCATATGCCGTTTTCATTTTTTAACTTGGTAAAATAAAGTAGTGTGTTTAATGTTATTATTCCCAGTAACTCTTTTGGTACATTTACCATTTCTTATTTCATTAATTGCCTTTTCTATCTTGAATTCCAAGTAAATGTCTACTGTATTTTATTTTGCATAATTTTGAAACATTTTTTTCATATTATATAAATAAAGAATAAAATGTATAATTAATTTAAATATTTCAATAGCATCGGGTAGATGTGAATTTGATGATGTTAAAATAATTAAAATTAAACATTATGTACATTTTAATAATTATATATAGGCAAACCTAACATAACATAGGCAATATATAGTAAATGTGTTGCACGTTACAATATTTAGGATAAGTAAACAGTATTGTATACTTACGATTTTTGATAATTATAACAAAAAGTACTTACGAAAAACGAATTAAATACGTTTTAATTCTTGGTTATTACACAACAGTAGGAAAGTGTCTGATAAAACAACAGTATGAAACACGGTGTGACCATATTATATCATTTTTTTTTTAAATTCAACTGACTGGTAAAAGTATATATTAATACCTACAATTTAAATGTACCCTGCATTTAAATCTGCCCCGTTCTCATTCCTTAAACTATTCACAGGAAAAGGACATTATATTTATTTTAGTATAACTCATTATATTATACATTTTATTAGACTAAATAAAATTGTTTACATTAGTATAAACTTTTAAATCGAGGAGGTCACTCGATTTTAAATACGGTAAAAAAAAAAAAAATCAGTACAATTTACATTTACCTGGTAAATTTATAGTGCTCATATCTCTATTTAAAATATGTTTAGAAATTTGTGAAAATATGTAGAGGGAAGCGTGCCCCTCTTATGTTCGAGATTGTATATGTTTATAATTTTATATTTATATGTATTTATTTTTCATTTGTAATGATTAATTTACTAAGTAATAAATTAATAGGTATATTTCATAAACAAACGAACGTCTTAATGTGTATCTATTATATATGGATTATCTTATACAACTCGTTGAATAGGTACTGAATTAAATTATATTTTTAAGATTCTGAGGGGAGTGAGGAAACTTGTTGGTTTACAATGATATATATTATTTTCTTTTTCTTTTTTACTGTGAGCAACTGTGCTTGAATTGGTACACGTCTAACTATTTTCCGGTAGCAAATTTCATCTAGTTTTGCACTTTGTGGGGATAATTTTTGGTTATTTTCGATAAAGACGCGAGGGAAAACTACCAAAAAATGATGAAAAAACGGTAAAAACACGATTTCGTTTAATTCAAGTTTTATTATTTCTTGTTAATTTCAAATTTGTTCCAAATAATGATTTTGAAATACCTATTGAAATTTTCACACCAAATATGTTATTAACTTAGTACTTACTTCATTGATGATTATACAATTTTAAATTTATTGTCTGAAATTTTATACTATTTGTGAACATTTTATATTGCTATTTTCTGTATTTAAAAAAAAGTTGGTAGGTATTGAATGTATATGTTTGAGAGTTATAACATTGATTATACGTACAATACTGAATTTATAGCCTTTTCCATTTACTTATGCACTCGTGTACACTTTTTGTGTAAAATGATTGATATACCTAATCAACAGTGTAATAGATAATGTAAATTCCATTGGAAAGTACAATGTATTTATTATGTACACGAGTGCAGAAAAGTGACACCATGAACTTTGACGGTGTTGAATTATTATCATTTGTATCGATACACGCGTAATGAAATGGGTGGAGAATGCAACTAGTAGGTATAAGTATTACCTATATTAAAGTAGGTAATATGCAATCAATGGTTATAATATAAGGTGCTTATATTCATACACCTATAATGACCTATATTATGTTTAGTTTTATATAGTTTATTCAAATGTTGAATACATTAAAGAAACAGTGTAATCTCCAAACACAAGGCAAATCGATTTAAAACGTTCCATCAAA
Source organism: Pemphigus obesinymphae (assembly GCA_025469235.1). NCBI lineage: Eukaryota > Metazoa > Arthropoda > Insecta > Hemiptera > Aphididae > Pemphigus > Pemphigus obesinymphae. Next base: position 14,373 of record JAIPRL010010788.1, read on the forward strand.
GTACAAATTTATTATACATATATATTGCAAAATATTTATACAATTTATTGAAATGTTATAAAAACCATTTGTTTTAGTCAATTTTTATTAATTTCATATTCAGTTTGGTGTGTTGTAACCTGCAAGTAATAAAATAGTTTTAGACCACGGGTAATTTTATTTATATATAGGTAGGTAGGTAAAAATAATATATTATGTTTTTATTTATATAGTACTGTTGTATATTCGGCCTGTATATATATATATATAATATATACCTATGTTATTTAGTATATAATATCTATATACTGTATAGTGTATATATATGCACATGTGTGCATATACGCACGCCTGTATATGCTTATGTCGCACTTTTATAATTTATATCGATTATAAA
>JAIPRL010010789.1:2592-14745 GCA_025469235.1 Pemphigus obesinymphae
ATTATTATATTATTTTTAGTAATTAGTAATTAGTTTATAATAGTTATTGTATGTTTATATGCACTTTATGCAAGTATGTTTCTTAATAATTATAGTTATTCAATAATAAAAAAATTTTCTATAAAAGGCGATCCTCAAAGGTGAAGTATATTTTTAGTAGATCGTGACCAAAAAAAGTTTGGCCGCCCCTGATATAGGTAATAAATAATCTTCATTATCCGTGAATGGCTAATGCCTAAAAGGATGGCGAAATCAATGCGACACTGATAAACTTCATTTCGGTCTACAACTACAACTTCCTCTAATATTCATTTAAAAGGAAAAGTGTTAAATTATTTTGAAAGAGGAATGCTTAAACTATGCTATCTTGAAAATATGTAACCTAACAATGATGTAAAAAAAAATGATGGATTTTTCTACTCATTCATGCTCTATAATAATCTAAAATGTTTTTTAAAATGTCTTCGGGTTAAGAAACTTTGGATAGGGGGTGTGGGGGACGAAGTCCTCCACAGCTTACTTTTTCTCTAATATGTCCCGGAACGCTGATTTTTGAACTAAGCTCAGAGTCCGTCCTTATTTTTTTTTCCAATTCAACCACTGCATATCATAGAATAATATACGAGTAACAGAATGTTACGAACTAAAATATTTTTAGTTTGTACAGAATATATATAAATAAACAATATTATGTAGAATAATAATATAATCATAGGCACGACAATTACTAAAACAGCAATAAATAATAATTTTACATATAAAAACATGCTAATTTATCGAATTTTTAGACAGCGCGTGTGCGCCTGTACTCCTTAACAAGAGTCGCTACCTGATAATGTTTCATATCACAGAATAATAAATATTTGTCATCTTTTTTCAAAATAAATTGTATATTTGCACCAACAATATAGATAGATGTTCACTGAAATCGAAACACTAAAATTCCTATACTGGATCCTATTTTCTATCATATTTAAAATAAGAACCAAAATAAGAACGTTAACTAATATCATAGTTCCGTTCCGGAATCGGAATCGGAACCACTAAAACTATAAAAGAGCCTAATTTAGATTCACATTGAAATATATTTTGTAGTGATTACACATTTATTACACACCTATATGTAACGAGACCCCAATTTTCCATAGCACCAGCTGAAAAATCTGGAATAGCCACCATGTCTTGTTTCGACAATGGAAATTTTTCGTCGAAATAGTCCTCGTAATATTTTAAGACCAACGGTCCTGCATTTTTCGCTAGTTCTGTTTGGTTAACCGCATCTTTTCTCGCTATAATTCTGAATTTCACATCGTCACTTTCGCCATCCGATTCTATATATGCGAAATCCGACACCATATACGCTACCAAATAAGTAGACATCGGCACAGAGTCTTCAAATTCGTCGAGCACATAATCTGGATTTGATGGCCTAAAGAAACAAAATAAAAGATTGTAAATAGATATTGATCGTTTTCCCCATTAAATTATTTCCTAACATGGGTTTTCATTCCAAAATATTATAGTATCAAAGAAATATGAATTTCTAAAAAAAAAATAATATTTTATATGCTCAATAATATTTAACATATACAAGGTTCCTATTGTAAGTTTTTTTATTCGGAAAATGACTGTTGTTGGAAAACATTTTAAAATCGTTGACATAGACATTAAAAGTAAGTATAAAACAAAATAGTAAGAAGAAAATTGTGACCCAATCTGAGATAAGAATACGAGACAATAATACGGTGGTCTGTGAGAAATACAAAAATGATAAAACCCTGGAACGGATTGAATATTTGAAAAAATAGCTTGATAATAATTTGCAAAGATATCGAGAAGTTTATTACATTTACGACTTTAAAATGTAAGAGACAACGAGATTAATTGGAAAGGGATAATAGATAACCTAATTTTAGAAATTAATGAATCAGTGAACAGACCTTCGTTCCCAATTATACCAACATGTTAAGTGCACAAGTACCCAAAGAAGTTTGATACAAAAACCCCGAATATAAAGGGAAAATAATATTGAACAGATTTGTCGAATAATAGAAGAACTGATTACTTTAATGGAAATACATTTAAGTAAAACTCAATCTCATTGAGAAAAGTTGATTGACTAACATTATTTATAAGATTCCGATCAAAATTTTTTGAAAAAGTTTGGAAATTTTTTCGCAAGAAATTGAAACTTAAAATTAAAATGAGTATATAATTAGGTAAAGTATGTAAATTGCATAGTGTTTTGTTTTATTTGAGGGACATTGGGCAACAATTGTAAACCTATTAATACTCGATTACCTACACTACATTTACATTTTGCACATTTATTTGCATTTTTATCAAACAAATCCTACCTATATACTGAACATAATGCGGTATCATAATAATATGACTAATTTATCAAGTTGAGTGTAATATCTAGCAAAACTAAAACTATTTTATATTTTATATTAAAATGTAAAATCAGTGCAATAACATACTGATTCAACTTTCTTTCAAAAATCATGTTTTGATATTTTCCAATAAAAAAAATATCGGCTACATTTCTATATGAAAATTCGATAGCTTATATCGAATGTTATATCGCACTGCAAATGTTTGTGTTTTAGTGGTTCTTTGTGCATATTTTTATACATGAATGTACTACTTTATAACATATTATGAAAATTCTTTATTTTATTTACATAAAGTAGATAATAAATGATTATTTAGAATTTTTAGGATTTCAGATCAAAACCCAAATAGTTCCGGTGAAAAAATTTTACGATAAATTGCAATTTTACTAAAAAAAAATTATAAACTAAAATTTTTACCTAAAAATTATAATATTTCCACCATTTTCATACATTTTATAATTTGTATTATGTTTTAAATTTCTCCTAAACATTTATAGAAAATAGAACTGGCATGTTATTTGCACTGATGCCTTTATATAGTTTCAATTCTCACTTGTTATCTTACGCAATATTATACTCACGTGGTAACCTTATTATTATAAAAATTAAAAATCACAGATTTAAATATTATGTCTTCTAGTTCATAGTAATAACTACACATCACATAACCTTAAAGTAGAAAATGAAAAATAGTTATAACCTGAAACCAATAAATATCTATAGGTAGAAATATCAAGTTTTATTTTCAAGAATGATAAAGAAATAATGATTTATAATTTTCTTGAAAATCCTATTTTTTTCAAAAATTCGTCATCTTTATAAATTTTCAAAATTCTAACAATAGTTCATTTATTCAAAATCGTACTAATATTGAACGAAAAAAAAATGCATACATTTTTAGGATACCGCGTTTTTTATGGCACATACATTTTTATAGCATTATAATATAATTTTACAGACACTATTTTATAATAATCTTTCATATACTTACATCGGTGTTGTTTTAATTAATCGCATATTACTAACTGCTGTTAGATCCTTGTTATGGCCCAACGTTATCTTAAATGTTGCCTTCATAGCGGGCTCGTCAAAACATGGAAAAGCTCGTCTGGCGTCAGCCGGTTCGAATTGGGTAACCGCTAACCACCTGTACGATAACCAATATACATAGCATATATAAATAAACAAACATTGGAAAGTTGATCAATATTCTTAACCGTCTAGTTTAAGTACCTACCTCAAAACACTGTAAAATTGTAGTGTGATCATCGATGTTGTAAAATGGAAAATAATGTTGGACATTTAATAAAATCATTGAAAAGAAACCGAAATGATAATGTTAAGGTGGATATGTGGGGTTATGTAATAATACACGAATATGGATACAGGATCAGAAATAGTTGAGGGGCTTCAGCAGTGGCTTCTAAAATTGGAAAAATGAGAGAACATATACGGAAAAAGTTCGGGAATGATGGAGAGTTTGGATGGAAATTAAATAATTAATAAGATAATGCATTTGCATAATACAATCAATACATTCGATGATACAAAATACCGAAAAAACTGTACATTTTTATTTTATTAACTAAATCTGAATCTAAGTATGATTATCTGTTCGTTAAATATTCAAATTGTAATGCGCGTGTATTATATTTCATAATATTTATTAATTAATGTAATGAGCATTTTACCTTGTAAGTGTATACCCAATGCGAGTACATTGTACCTAATTATTTATTGTTTTTTTAATACTATTTAGTGTTTATAAATAAATTTGTTACTGATTTCTATATTTAATGTATATTTTGTGGTCATTCTTTTGTTTTCAACGCATATTTTTCCATATTTTCGTGCGTTTTTAAATATTCTTTTCAGCGCATAAGTTCATACGTACGTATTTATTCGTTTTTTTTTTTTAGCGCAATAACATCCTAATCCTATTTATAACTATAATAAAAACACGATATTTTCTAATACTATACACCGCGTTATTGTGTTATTAATATTTCTCCGGCGACAAACCTCGTTTGGTTCGTTTCCTTGTCTACGTAGTTACTCTTGTAGTAGCCCACCAGGTCGTCGGTAATATTTCCCATAAACGGTACGGTCAGCACGTACTCGTCGCCGGATTTCATATTTTGCGACGATTTCACGTACATCAGTTCTTTTTCGGGGACAAACGACACGTCACTCACCGGGACGACCTTTCCTCCGCCGTCGACTATCACCACGGCTTTGGTGTCGATTTTCAATTTGTTCGAATGTAACACTATGGTGTCGGTGGCTTGCGAACAGGTCATCTATAACGAAAACGGTAGTCGACGTTAAATTCCGTATTGTTTGCCTATGGCCGCCGATATCTCACATTGCATTGTGTGTTAGATACTCACTTTTATGTCCACCACTCCTTCGAATGTGAATTTATCCTCCAGGTGTGTGATAACGTCCAGCCGGTAGCTGACGGGCTTGAAGTTCGTGGGCAATCTGAATTCGGACGATTTTTGTGCGTGGACCACCGCCGCCCCAATCAGCGACAATAAGGCGACGATTAACCTCATTTTCACGTTCCCAAACTCCATTCTAAAATTATTGTATAATGATGAATATCAAATGTTTTATAATAATCTTGTAAACGCTATTAATTCTATTTATAACGTTTATGCCGATTATTTCCTTCTTTTTTTTTTTTTTTTTTGTCTTCGGCCAATATATTATAATATTATTGTTTATTTGGATTTAACGGTTTTTAAATGCCGTGGTGTAACGTGACCTCGGGCCGTGATGGACACTATAATATAGTATAGGTACCTATCTTGTTTTGCCATGCGCTCGTACATATAATATCGCTTTCACTATTATGGTATTTTAATCATGTCTGTTGTAAATGAGAATAATAATTATATTGTTTTAGTCATATTATTATATGTCGGGCATTGTCATTAGGTACCTATATACAGGTTATTATTATTATTATTATTATTATTGTTATTTTTTATGCGTTGCTATATTATTGTTTTGTCCGTTTAATTTTGCAACGATAAATTGGAAATTTATATTTAATATTTATGTCACGCACTCATAGTGTATTATTATCGTTAGTTCGATTAATAAATTTGGTTAAAAATTATAGTCCAACGAACCTTGGAATATTAATGAAATGTTCGCGAAAATAAATAGTGATCATTATCAATTTGTTCGGTTCGATTGATAAGGTTATAACAATAATGATGTATGAATAATAACGTTGAACACACACGTATACTGTTGTTGCGAATTTCTACCAAATGTCTATTTTAATAATTAAAGTATTTAGTAAGAGTTTTAAAATTAAAATATACCCGTAGTTTTTGTTTTACCATTTATCAGTACACAATTAAATAACTTTTTAATATTTTCTTTAATGACTTATGAAAATTTCAATTAATTACTAAATACACATAAATTATAATGCATTAAAAATACATTAAACAATTTATTTTTAAACTTATATATTAAAACCAGCTGATTCGTCTGATTTTTGATCCTTATATACTGTCAATATTATTTAAATAAATGACGATAAATATTCGAGTAGGTAGACGAGTAAGTATATATTATGTTATTTAATAATATATTTGTATTCCAATATTATAATATTATATTAATACATATATTTTTGACCTCGATGTATTGACAATTGTGAATAAACAAGTATATCAATTTCATTAAAAAAAATTTCTTAATCAAATAATAAAAAAAAAACACATACCTATTATAGTATTTGTTTATATTTATATTTTATACCAGTGGTTCCCAAATTTTGGTTCCAAACACTTAACAGGAGAAGCGCGGAGATTTTTTCACAATTAAATACTAAAGAAAAGTTATCGATATTTCAACTGGTTCTAATAATCTATTGATAATCAATCTAGAAACTTTTAATTTATACAATATTGATGTGATGAAGATTTCAAAGCTTATTCACCACTTTTCAAAAATTTGTAAAAAAATTAATTTCATGTTTTTATATAGATATGCATTTGTTTTTTTGGGGGGTAGAATAAGAGTTGAGTAAAAATTTTCGGGTAAATTAATTTTTAATAAGAAATATAATCTAATTGGTACTATAATGAGGTAATTTTTATTCCCGGTAATTTTTTTAAAACGTAGAGGAAAACTACCGAAATTGAACAAAAATGTTTATAAACTTGACGAAGATAATATTGTGCTGAATTCGCTATAATAATCGTTTTTCTAATGCAATGGTTTTTCTTCTCATTCAAATCTAAAATAACAATAATAAACTTTCCTGTCTTTGGAATATTTTCCACCATCTGTATTTTAGTATTTAGACGACTTTTTTTTTTACTTTTAACAATGGGAGGTAAGTATGAGAAAGTTTTTTCATTTATAGGGAGACGTGAACCAAAAAGTTTTTTAACCGCTGTTTTATACTACAAATTATTAATTTTTACCCGTATGATATTTAGGACCAAATTATACATAAAACTGACGTTTTACAACATTATTGATCGACAAAAAAAGTATTAAACTTATATAATAATACCCAGATAAGTTGTTCGTATTTTGAACAATTTTTTGCCGAATAAATTATTATGTTATGAAATTTGCTTACATAAATAAATTATAGCAAGCAGTTGGATAATACCATAAAATACCATAATATTTTTAACCTAGTAACATATGAAACACAATTAAATAACAAAAATATTGTTTTTATTAACATATTTTTTCCGGGTTAACGAGAATGTATTGTATGCATAAATATAAATTAAATAATCTTAAAAACCTCCCATTTCACTTATTATAAAACACATATTTAATGAAATCAATATTTAAATATTATAGTATATTATACATATTATATCAGTGGCGTCATTTGGACCACGCAGGGTACATATTTGGAAATTTAAAATTAAATATTATAGTAAATTGGGGATTGCTTTTTAAATATTTGGCCTGTTTTTTTAATTTGGTTGGCCCGACCCAACCTATAGTTTAAAAAAATTTGTTGATTTTTTTTTGGTTATTATTTACGTTTTGTAAGAAGAGTATAGAATTATTTTCATAGTAATAATTAAAAAAAAAGTCAGTGACTTTTTTTTTTTTTGCTTATTGAAAATTTCAGACAGGGTTTTGTGCCCTACATAAAAATATGTATATTGAAAAAAAAATTAAATGAAGCCACTGCATTATATGATATATAATATATGTACCTATGCATTTATATTTTATATTGCAATAATTATAAATATATAATAATATGTTAAGCTTTTAAAAAATAAAATCGTTTTTCTATAAAAACTTTAAAAATTTAAATATTAAAAATGTATATTTATTCTCAAACTTCCACGCAGAAGGATTTAAAGTAAAAAAATGTAATTTGAATAAAAATTATTTGTTATATAAATAAGCTCATGAGATTGAAGATGATGTCTGTGTATGAAGTCTGAATAATACTAAATTAAAATCCAAAATTTTGTTTTTCATCTCGCGTCCTATAAAATAGATAAAATATACACCCGAATTGTATAAGATAATTTCTCTAAACACAATAAGTCACTATAGTTTTTTAATTAATTATATTCTTTAAAAATCAAGATACTTGATACTATACTACTATAGTAATTAAATACCTCAACAAAAAAAATTTTACAAAAGAAAAGTTGTATTTTATATGTAGGTACATTTATTATCTCCAAAAGTAAAATTTTAACCATTATTCAACCAATTTTTGAATAAAAGTAATTATAATATAGTGTGTCGTTAAACATAAAAGAAAAATCAAAATGTTTTAATTTGGCAGGTCTAAGTTATTTTTTTTATAAAATGTCTTATAATAAAATAAAATTATTTTTTGAAAATGAATTTCTAAATTTCCCAGGTTTATCAATAATCTGCCAATAAATATTTAACTATATTATAGTTCAATTTTTGATGTTTAAACATCATAAACCAATATTCTGCTACAACATTTTAATAGTGTAGGTTTCCGTTTAAATACTATACAAGTAATTGCCGACTGGCGTTAATTAGTTAATAAAAAAAATAAAAATAAAAGTCTTAAATAATTCAAATACAAATAAAAAATTTCAAAAACGTAATTAATTTTTTTCTTTTTCATAAATATTTTATTAATATTGATACAGATACCTACGTCAGACTATTTAAAAGCATTTAAAAATATCAAAAACCTGAAAATTAACAAAAATTTAAGAAAATAAAGAATTAAATCTATATTTAAAAATTATACTCTGGAGTCCTTATAATCAATGATTTCAAGGGGGTAGCTGGGAATGAAATATCTCTTCCCAATTAAATTGTATTTTATTTACATCACTTGATAATTTTATCTAAAAGAGTGATTTAATTCATTTAAATTTAAAACTATAGATATATGAAAATAATTACAATACAGCAGAATATATAATAAGATTATTTACAACAAAAATAATTATTATACCCCAATAATTAATATCAGCACTTTAAATCTAAAAAACAACGATGTTTGCCACAATAATTTCAACTATAATAAATATTTCATGTTTAAATTAAGCTAATAGAATAAAATATAATGTTAAAAAAAAACACTATTAGTTTTAATTTTCAGACTGTTATAAACGCACTAAAGGTTCTTAAACATTTTTAGAACCTAAAAATAATACATTTTTTATTTTTAATTCAGAAAATGAACATTTGAAAAATATTTACAATATATAATGTTTGAAATACATTTTAACAATGATATTCATAAAATGTTTTTAAAACAATATTTCCTAAAAAAATTAATAAATTTATAAATAAAATGTTTTCTTCTTTATTTACATTTTAATTATTGTTGCCTCTAATATTAAGTGATAACGAATTATTGTTATATTGTTGTTACACTATATAAATATATATTTTTGAGCTTCCAATCATTATAACATTAAAAGAATATATTAAAAATATTTTTCAAACGTTGATCTTCCCTATATAAAAAATGTCCACAAAATATCATATGTACATTTAAAGTATTAATATAAGAACAAAATTAATTTTTTTTGTATAGACGATTTTTGAAGCTTACCTGAGCGAGTGTATATTTCAGTTGTGGATGGTGATCTGGTGACGATCGAACCACTACTAAAATTAGCGCCTACGCTGTCGAACAAGTTAAATAATATACATGGGTTGATGACGAGAATAAACGCTATGGTCGTGGTTACAAAAACCGGTGTGAGTTTAAACTGTTTGGAGGTCATAGATATATTATATTTGCAGTTACACATAATGGCTGGAATGAATTACCTGGATGCTATGTCAATTTTTTTATATATTTCTGTTGTTTTTAAATTATATTTTATTACGAGCAATATTGATAAACATCAGTAAACAAAAACAGGGTCCAGCTATAAACACCAGTAGCGTATTTACGACTTCCGTCTGGGGGATGATATCAGAAAAAAACAGAGCATCCGAATTACATGCCAAAAATAAAAAAACGTTCGAATTTAATGGAGCGTTTAAAATGGGTCTGCCCGAATTACGTGCACTGCTTATTTAAAATAAGTCTGTCTAACGAACAAAAAATTAACTATGTAACATTTTCATTTCCACTTCAACAGACTTAGGACTGTCAGTCAAAAAATAATCACTGGTGTGGTTAAAAATGTTTTGATTTTTTAAATTTTAAAATTACGTCACATTACATTAGTTATAATTACATAAAAAAAGTTCGTTTTTCAGTATTTAATATTTAATACTTTGTTTTTTCTTCATTTTTCATTTCTTAAAATTTTTATTTCTTCTTATTGTGACATAATCGTACTTATTAATTCTTCCTGATAGGTAGTGGCCGGTTCGTATGTAGGGTGATCGTCCCCCCCCCTAAAATTGTAACAAAGTACTTATTAACAAGTTAGATATTGATTTAAATATTATCTAACAATTATTAATGTTTACATTGCAATGCATTTTCAAAATATTATTATCGAAAGTAAAAATCGTTTTCCATTGTAATGAAAACACTACGGGGTAATCGAAGTTTAAAAATATAATATATAGGTAATAGCACGGTTGAAATAGGAGAGCGAATTCGGTAATAATACGGCCGCCGGAGCGATACGAAATACGTGCATGTGATCTGCGGAACAATATGGAATAAGTTAACGTATATATTAACACTGTGTGTTCTTGACGCGTGCACATTTCTATATTTCTTTATTCTTTATTTAATTTATTATTTTATTATTGGTGTATATTATATTATTATAATATAGTAAATAAAAATTCAATATCATATTAAGATAAAATTGAAATAAAACAACTTGGAAGACCTATTTAGTGGAATAAAAGATGGACGCTTAAATTTCGAGTATAAAACGTATAGGTTTTATTATTTTGTACTTTTAAGTTTTTTTAGAACGTATTTAAATGTATTTTAATATTTGTTTTTCTATACGCTATTAATTTTGGTTTAATAAATGCCTTTTTAACTGGTACATAAGTATTTTATATTCTAGTTTTCCAAAAATGAATCATTTTTAATCCCCTTCCCACTTTCAAAGCCCACAAGCCACCACTACCTATTATCACTAATTAAATTGTGTATGTACGTATGTATGTACGTATAATCTAAAAATGCTATGTATTGGGTTCCATCTTGAGCCGATTTCCTATAGATATCGTACCAATGCCAAAGGTCCTCTGCTCCTTCAGATCAAAAATTATATTAAAATTAGTTTACAAAATATATCTCCGATTCATATCCATTCAGCTGTGCAGTCATTCCCTTTTTAAATATCACGTCCGTGCTAGTTTTAATTATTTATCCAGTCAATTGTCTCAATTTGGACTTTTTTTTCTAAAATCGTTATGGGAAATGGATATTAGAAATATGAACTTCTCAATACAAAACTAAAAACCATTTCAGAAGCACAAGGATTACTTTTTCAAATAATGAATTTTAAATTCAGTTTTTTATTAGTTTTGTGGAAGAATATACTTGGAAAAGTTAATATTTTATCAAATTATTTACAATATTCTAAAGTAGATTTAATAACTGCACATGATATGGTTTCAACATATTTTTTAGATATTTCAACTTTAAGAAATAAGGAACATTTTTTAAAAATAAAATATAATGCAACTGAATTGTGTGGACAGTTTGGTGGCAATAATGACTTTAAGCAAGTACGTAATATTGAGTCTGCTGATGAAAATATTAAATGTAATACATATTTTGTTATTTTGGATTCATTTACAAATACATTGAAATGCCGTTTTGAAGATTTCTCCAACATCGTTAAAAAATTTGAAGTACTTAATCCAAAGAAAACATAGATGAAAATCTTGTTTCTATTAAACATTTGTCAAGATTTTATGCAGTTGACATAGATGAAATGGATATAGAAGTGGAATACCGTTCATTTTGTCTGGTTTACCATCAAGTTTATGATGAAACTGAACCTTTAAAATTAAATGAAGTATTGAAGTTCATGATATCTCGAGACGTGGTTTTTTCTTATCCAAATTTATATACTTTGTATAAAATATTTTATACACTTTCGGTAAGCAGCGCAACTGCAGAAAGAAGTTTTAGCCGTCTAAAACTTCTCAAAACATATCTTCGTTCAACTATGACTAAAGACCGGCTATCAAATTTGGCAATATTGAGCATAGAAAGCCACATAGCACAAACTATTGATTACAATAACGTAATAAGTACATTTTCACAAATGAAAAAGCGCAGAAAATTATTGTAATGTTCTTT
>JAIPRL010010790.1:0-14743 GCA_025469235.1 Pemphigus obesinymphae
GACTTGGGCGGGGTAAAAATGCCGAGCAGTCGATGCAACGACGAAACCTCGCAAGTTCAAAGATAATTTTTATATATATATTAAAATTAATAATTACGTATATCTATTAATGCAGGTATACGCAACACAAACGAATGTTTATTATCTACATTTATAGTTGTTTAAAACGTATATATTATAAAAATGTTAATACAAAACCTTATGTATGAGATCATGATTGATGTACCGATACAAAAATCTCTAAGGCTTTCAATGACATCGACATAAATATGTAAATCAGTACCTGTACACTTTGTTTTCAAAATATTACGTTTTTGACCAAGAAAATTATCTTCAATAAAATTTTAATATAATATGCAAATGTATATTGTCTACAATGGGAAAAAATGAAATATACAAATATTATGTTATTATTAATAAGAGCCGTCAGATCGGGTCCATATGATTTGAATAACTATATGGTTGAATCATGTAGGTAGGATGGATGAGTAGATAATAAATATAAAAGAAAAATATTGTTTAAGATTATAAAATTGTCTACAAACAAATGAATGTTAAAATATTATATTTTTAACATTATATATCAATTATTAATAGTAGGTAGTGTTAAGATGCTACAAGGTAAAAAACGAAATAATAACTCCGATATACATTTCAGAAAATAAGTATAATATAGGTACGTACATTTTAAATATTATATATTATAAAATTATTGTATTATTAAATATTTACGCCGAAAGTTTAAAATTACAGGAGCAGAAAATTCATTATAGTAGGTAGATCTTTATTATATGTGTGTGTATGTGTATAATTATATTATGTATATAACACAAGTGCTATTCAAAAAGTACTAGGACAAATCTTATTACGGTTAATCTACACATGATATCGCTTTAAACTATAATTAGATATATTTCCCATGTATAAGTGAATATTTTAAACAAAACCCGAAGCCGTCATCTTATCTCAGTTTAATATTACACGTGTATAATCGGTGATCTGGTTAAATCGAGTCAGTATTTGTTTCGTTTATGATTTTCGATATGTCCGAAATTTTAATGAACAACGTGTGTACATCAAGTTTTGTTTGAAACTTGGTAAAAAAAATACTACGGAAACGTACGAAATGATCAAAACTCCTTTTGGGAATGATCATCATTTTGGGAACTTAAAGAATTGATTCTTTAAGTCATTCACTTTCGACCAGCTAGGGCTCGAATCAAAAAAAATTATTTTGTTTAACGTTTATGACAATAACGTTATAGACATTTTTAGTGTTTTACGTTATATGAATTTAAACTTTATAGAATTTTTAGTGTTTTACGTTATTATAATTTAAACGTTAATGAATATTTGATGTTTTACGTTATGATAATTTAAATGTTATCAAAGTCTTTCCGTTTAACGTTATGTTTTTTTTTTTAATTTTTCGTTTATCGTTGTGTTTTGTTTTATGTTTTTCTAAATTTTTTGTTCATCATTTCTATTACGTTTTTCATACGTTTAACAAAAAAAATTTTATTTTTTCAACTTTTTTATTATTATTTACCGCACTTAGTGACCTAGCAGGGACTAGGATTACTCGCTCATTTCACTCAGTTGGACAGTTTAAATCGAATATATCCTCCAATATGCTTCCTGTTGTACGATTTTCATTTTTTTTTTAATTTTCTAAAAATAATCTATATAGAACCCCTTAAAAATGGCCGCATTGACATTCTCTTAAGCCAAACTACGATAGAAGTGAGCTGATTTATAGTAAGTAGTAGTAGGCAATGGAAGGAGCTGATAGAGAAGGTATAGATATAGGTATAATTTTACAAGATTACTTACATACTTTACTATTTATAACGTTATGACAATTTAAACGTTATAGATTTTTTAATGTTTAACGTTATAAGAATTTAAACGTTAACGAATATTTTATGTTTTATGTTATTATAATTTAAATATTATCAAAGTCTTTCCGTTTATCGTTATGTTTTGTTTTACGTTTTTCTAAATTTTTCATTTATCATTATGTTTTGTATTATATTTTTCTAAATTTTTCGATTATCGTTTCTGTTAGATTTTTCATTATCTATTTCAATCGTTTTTTGAATCGTTTAACGTTATACTCATAACATTATGAAAACGCATTCAAGTCCCGCTTTCGACTGGTTTAAGCATTTCAAAGATGGTCGGCAGTCAACTGAGGATGATCCACGTTTTGGAAGACTGCAGTTGACATTCAGAAATGATGATGTATTATGGCGGAAATATGTGAAAAAGTGCAAAATAACAGTAAGTTAACCAATCGAGAGTTGGCAGATGAGGCGGGAATCTTAATTGGGTATTGCCATCAAATTTTAACAGACAATTTACAAATGAGCATGGTTACTGTGAAATTTGTTCCGCGATTGTTGAAGTTGGAACAAAAGGAAAATCATATAACGATTTGCCAAAATCTTAAAAATCCAGGGGCATAGTTAATGGGTAGACCTGGTAGGCCTGCGCATACCCACTATTCTTTGAAAACAAATTTTAAATGCTTTAAAATTTCCCAAAAAATATACCTGTTATGACAACTTGTTCTTTTCAATAATTTATAATGAACACAATATATTTATTTTAATGTATTTGTACTTGTTAAGCTTGTGTGCTCACAGCCACATTTATGGGTCGAAGCGTATAATACGCATGTCTAAAGTATATAGTTTTTGACGTGCCTATACTAATGTAAATTTTACACATTATATACATTCCTAACACATATTAACTATATACCGTACATATTATAATATATTTTATAATATTCTATACATACAGTATTTCAAACATAATATTATTGATAAAAATATAATAACACAGACCATATACATAAATATATAATAATTATTATAATATAATAATTTCCGTGATTAAAATATAAAATATCTAAATATATTTAAATTATTATTATATTAATTTAATCGTAATTTATAAATAAATTTGGTTATTCGCGACTAGTTTATTGATTGGTCATAATTACATTTTTATTCGTTATTTTTTTAGTGGCTTAAATTTGTATAGATATTATATTATTATTATAATATATAATAACTTTTATCATCAATGTACCTATATATTAACATATCCAAGCATCAACTTTTACAGAATAACCTAATTTTCCTCTAAAAACCATCATATAGTCTGATATAATCAGTTTAAAAAAAAAATAAAATAAAAATCCAGATTTGTAACATCCAGACTCTTGCAGTCAAGGTTTTTACGTGAACTTGAATAACAGTATATATCCACTATCACTGATTATTCGTATCATATCGGTACTTGATTATTTTCGTGTAAATGTGTTAAACATTATAGTTTACAAGGCTGGGCAAGTTAACGATATTTTTTAACTCGTTAAGTGAAGTTAATTGAAAATAATATAAGCTAAGTTAAGTTATAAGTTACTCGTATATTTTTTATTAAGTTTTAAAGTTAAAAGTTAACTTTGAAAAAAAAAAAGTAACTTAACTTGGTTAAAAGTTAAAATTACCTATATTAAATCTTAAAACGGTAAAAAAGGATGGTTATTCTTTACGCTCAAAAAAACTACTGGGGACTTCTGCCTGAAAAAGTGTATAGGTACATGTAAAAATAAAATATATACAACACGTCATTTTAAAATCCACGCATAAATAAGAAATCAGAAAATAACTTCTAACTGCCAAGATACCTACCTACATTATTGTTTGATTCACACTAATATAGTATAAAATAAACAGTATCTATTACTTCAATATATTTTCTATACTGGATGGACATAAATACCAGCCTCCATGTAGTTAAAAAACCGGGTTTGGCCCAATATTCGTGAACGGTCAACGTATCGTGTCGTGTGCGTGAGTGGTACATGCTATTACATTATATTATATATTGTATATTACATACACGCTATTCTAGGTACCTACTAAAATTGCGTATAGGTACCAAAAAGTAAAAATTTTCATTGTTCTTCGGGCAAAATTTAACTTAATTTAGATACTTTTGTATAAAGTTAACTTGAAGTTAACACGTTAATTTTAATAAAAAAAAGTAACTTATAAAGTTAAAAGTTAATCTGAAAAAAAAGTAACCTATTAAGTAACTTAATTAAAATTAACTTAACTTTTTAACTTAATTTTAACTTTTAACTCGTTAATGCCCAGCCTTGATAGTTTATATTATTTATATATATTTATCGAAATCGAATACATTTTAGTAGGTATAATAAAAAAAAAAATCTATGAACATACGTGGTGACTTGCAGGCCTACCCATATTTTTTCTTTTAGCTACGCCCCTGTAAAAACTATTCTGCTGATCATAATTTCTTAAAAAAACATTATCGCAGATGAAGAGACATATGGGTTTAAGGATACGACCCGGAAACGAAGGCCCAGTCATTGTTCAATAATTTCGGACATGACGAAAATACCAAACGAATTAGACCGACTAGATTTAATCATGTGTATTATTAAACTGAGATAAGATAGTGGCTTTGGGTTTTGTTTGAAATATTCCCTAATGCATGGGAAATATAATATTTATTTATAGTTAAAAGCGATATCGTTTCTGGATTAGCCGTAATAACATTTTTCCAGGTACCTTTTGAACGACCCTCGGGTTAACTTTGATCAATGACATTACTGATGGAGAATTCACTATTTAGTACTTACATTACTTATGTATTTTATATACATATACTAAATAATATTTGCATAAGAATTGTCAGCTGTTCGCATTCCATTTAGTCATAATTATGATCTTGAAAATAAAATTAATTACGTTACAAAATTAGCATTTATGAGTACTTTGGAGTTTCAAAAATATGCAAATTGAAACTATACGAAAATACATTAAAAAAATAAACAAATCTACATGTCATTTTAACATTGTGACATATAAATACTTAAAGAACAAACGTCGGCCATAGAATGGCGCATACTAATTTGGATTCAAACTTTGAGCGTATAATATAAGAGCAGCTAATTTCAATTATACATCATAGTCTTTAAAACATGCAGACAACTTTTTAATAATGAACCCCATAAAACATACATTATATTATGTTAATCAATAAAGTGTTTGTATTTAACTAAATTTAACTTTAATACTATCAAGAGGTATTATATCTTATTAATGACAAAAAAAAAGTCATTATTTGTTTTTTCAAACATGTTTTATAATTTATCAAATATATACTATAACAAAAATAATGTGTATATATCGTGTATCGAAAAATATAATATAATTAAAATTGTATTTAAATTATTAAAATAAAAATATTTATAAAGATCCTTAATTATTTACAATACTTTAATCAAACTATTAATTCCGACTTCTACATGATAATTATAACCTTTAATAATAATTTCAGATTTTCGAGATATCATTTTTTTTTTTAAAAAGCATTACATTTTCAAAGTATTTTAGATTACATATATGTAGGTACCTACACTATATTATTACTGTAGCCTCAAGAGGGAAAAATTCTAGGAACATTATAATGTAATATTTACAAAATATTAAAGTAAATCGATGAAAATGTAAACTGCCAAGAACTATTTGATAAATTACCTTAAATATTGACTAAAAATATATATGTTGCTAAATTCTACTTGTTCGGTAATTTTTTTCGCAATTTTTTTAAAATTCTGAAAAGTTAAAAAAGAATTTTATCTTAAGAGAATATCACTCTAATCCTAATATCTAATATAGAGATCATTTTTTAAAACCCTTTCTAAACAAAAAAATTTTAATAAAGAAACAGCTGATTACTAAATATGGGAAAGTTAATAAAACAATTAACACAAATAACTCAAGTTAAATTCTTGAAAATCTTCAGTTAAAAATTAATAGTTTACAAAATACAATATTAACTCGTTAAGTTTGAAGTTCAATTCAAAATAGTATAAAGTGAACTCAAAAAACATTAATTTTTATGAAAAATAAAAATTATAAAAATATATATTATACATTTATGAAATGTAAAAGTGTATAATTTACATATTATTATTGTGAAGGGTTTACATAATACTGGCCACATTTATTAAAATCAAAATGAATATAATAATGAATGTTAACTATATAGTAGATACTTAGCTTTCCAAAAGTAAGCATAACTAGATAAAATGTAAATTAATTTAAAAAGTTCAATTTTGTTTAAATTTTTAACTCAACTAGTTAAATAATTTGTTCATTAACTGATTAATTTAGTTAAATACTAAATTAATGGTAATTTATATTTATTCGCACAACAGCAACCAAATAATTATGGGATGACATTAATAATTGGGGCGAGTTTAATTTTCATTAGAATTGTTTATTAAATCTTATTTTGTGACTACACTGTTTGGAAAAAATCGATTACGATTTTTCAAGTATTATTTTCAAAATATTAATCGCCGATAAAGACTATCTGAAAATTTGACTTGCTATTTCTTTTTTATATATTTCCTCAAAGTAATTAAAATATTACATTATACATTTATATTTAATAATATACTTTCCCGGAACATAATTACACTGTCGTAAAAATTTAATTATTACCTAAATACTTTAATGTTTATCTTGGGATGATATTAATAATGATAATTGGGCGAATTTCATTTTTAATATTATGACGAGAAGCTCCGCTAGCAAGCCAACAAGCCCCCAAAAGACAACGGGAAACATTGTCTGCCTCCGGCGTCCAATTTTATAGTACTCCGGAAACATTATATATTTACAGTAGGAAATTTACTCAACTTATCGAGGTTATTAATTGAGAATACCGGAAGTGAAGACACTGGAAAGAACGAAATCGAAAATGTGGACACAGATTATTAACTAATCGCTGATGGCGGCCTATTTACGGTATATTTCGTAACTAAAACTCTGTGTCTCTAAAGGCTCTAGAGAGCTTGGTAAATAATAAAAATGTCGGTAAGGACACTATAAACCACACCATAGAGCCCATTAATCACATAATAGGTATCACACAATATTCGTTATCTGAGTACGACGTGCAATTAAAAGTATTGATATGCAACTAGGTTTAAGTATATTCATTCATTTCAAGGATTCTTTAACAAAATACCCGTGGAGTCCGGCTAATATTATACGATATATTCGTATATTTAAATTTTGATTGCAATATTTACTGATGTATTAACCTGTTATCGCGGTTTTCTACGAAAATTATAATAATAATAATAATAATAATAATAATATATGATCGTTTGATTATTCGAATAATGTTTAAAACGTGTGGCGGATACCACGTGACTGACTAGAAGAAGCTTTGTTAACAGTAGGTAGTCAATGGAGAACTATCAAATATTGTTTCCATTGATTCCATACTGGACATCTAACAATGTTTACTAAAAAAATATGAAATAAACTTTCTTACAGCAGCAAGTGTGATCAATGGGGTTTCCTTCTTACCATCATTATCTTAGGTAACTGTCTAATGAAGAGGTAAAACTAAACAATCTGGCAATAATTATCACTATAAATTAGATCATAGAACTGTTATAGATAAATCTATTTTTGAATATCAAAATCTAAGTGAAGATAACATTAAAATCGTCACATTTTTATTAATGAATGTTAAATTCGAAATGTGTAAAATGTCAATATATATTTTTATCTCGCTCTAGTAAAATATATTAAAGACGAAAATGTAACAGGAACTGGATTAAAATTAATGGAATGTAACAAAAAAAAACTTTAAAATTAATTGAAAATTATGTTTGCTGTGAGTCTGGAAAAAATTCAATCAGTCTTAAAGTATTTTAAAGTGGAAAACATGGGAGAAAATATATTAAGTACAAATATCCTTATTCGATACTCGATAGATTTTATGACTGAAAAAAATTTACCCATAAGACTGAATTTTATATACATTATTCATATAAACTTTAGATAAAATGTTAAATATAAAGTTTTAAATATTGTGATTGGCAGAGTTATGATTTTGATGCAATGTCATTTTTTATCTGGTATTTTAAAACATAGCTCTGTAAGTGGAAAATGTGTTTTATTTAATACTGATTATTTTATTGTAATTTTTATTTTGCATTTTTTTAAAAAAATTTTCGATTTTTAGGCCAAAATTTCTGCTTGTCTCATTTTAACCATAAAAATGTGTAAAGATATAGGAATGTTCAATTGTTACGTAAACATCTAGTGGGAAGGGGTTTGTAATATACTAAAATTTGCTTAAAAGTTAGCAGTTCTATATTCCATTTTCATTTCATGTCGCCTGTATCTGTTTTTTTTATTATTATTAAATTAAGATTGCTTATTGGACTAATGCTGATGAAATTAAGTAGGGAGGTCTGTCGTTTGCTGACATTTTCTGACAATCGTAAATGGGGGGGGGGGAGAGTGTCTAAAAAAAATCAAAAATATACTGACCTTATACTTGAACGCCCTATAAAAAATAAATACAGATCGTATTAATAAAATTACAACCTATATATTCCTCGCGTCATTGAGTATCTAAAATCTACTAATCTATTATTCAATTAAATTTTTTTTTCTACATATTTTGCTAAAAATCAGTACATATTTTGGGTTTTATTATTATAATAAAACCCTTTTCCTAATAATATATTAACTTAAACTCATTAATTATGTATTTATTTTTAAAAATCTTATCACTTTTTATTCACATTGGACCATGTTAGAAACTTAACAAAACTTTTTATTTTTTATATTATGTGTAATTTTTAATTATTGTGTAATTTGTATGTCTTTGCAATTTATAATATATATTGTAAAAATAAGTGCTTAAATGGTAAAAGTGTGTGCTACACTCTATCTATTATTAAACTAGTCGGTTCCCATACCATGTCCTGTATTTGAATCAATATCCCAAAAAATGTATGAAATGGCACTTTGGTCTCGTATTTTCAAGTAACAGTTTCGTACTCACTTATAAAATATCCAAATGTATTACTATCTTTATTTAACTATATATACGATACAATAATCAAACACGAAAATATAAATATCTCTAATTGTGCATTATAAACATTTAATATTGCCTATGTTTTTAAAATTTTATAAGAAAAGTCATTCTACAAGAATTATAGTTTCTGAACGAAGTAAGGGTATTGAACGAATGTGGTAGTACATTCGCGGGTTAAGGACTTTCTAATAGCAATTTCATCTAGTCAGTATTTTAAAGAAGTAATTTTTCTATTTCCTATAATATATGTGAAGGAAATATCGAGTGAAAAAAAACAGGAAACTTTTATGAAAACAAAAATCGATTTTTGATCGACAGTTGACCAATTTTCGCTCGGCCTAGATATCCGATAAACGTTTTTACAATAATGGGCATTAACGAGTTAATAAGTTTAAAGTTATGTTAATTTTAACTTAAATTTTAACTAAAGTTTCTATATTTAATTTTTGTCAACTTAACTTATTTTCGGTTATATTAATTTTTAAATTACGGGATACTTTTAATTAAAATTATTTTAATTAATTTATTTATTTATTTAATTATAATTTGATATATATATATATATATATATATTGTTTTTTTTTCTCCATTACACTTAATCATGTAAAAAGCCGTCTGGCGTTTATTATATATATAAAATAAAATAAATAAATAAAAAACTCGATTAAGTTAATTTTGAAATAAACGATACATTTTGATTTCATATTGTGTCTATTGTAAAAATAGTTGAATAAAAATTTAGTCGTTTTTGTCATTTCTCATCATTATTTTATTATAAAAATTATTTATTTTCCGGAAACATAAACGAAACAAGAATACATTTAATATTTTATATAATATAATAATCTCCCCGTAATATAAATTGAGGAATGTATTAGATAAACCATCAATAATAACAATAATATTTGTCCTTTGGATTTATACAATTTATTTATAAAACCATTATGACGCTATTATAACCATTAATCACGGTGATAATAAAAATGGCATCACTGACATTGAAGACGTAGGTTTTTCTGTATAATTAAACAGGTTACACATCAAAGCCGTTTCGCACAGACAGCGACGAAGTTTCCATAGGCCAGGCAAATAAAAAAAAATAGATACTTGACTATACCTGTATATCTCAAATATTATATTGACTCGTGCAAAAAAAAAAAAAAAAAACAAAAAACTGAATTCGATTTGATTGTTAAGAAATAAAAACCAATTAAATTTAAAGTTTGACCATTTTTTTTTTTTTTCTATAAACTTATCTTGACCGGGTTCAAAAAAAAAAAAAAAAAAAAATCATTAACTCGTCCAGCATTGGGGTTTTATAATTTCAGAAGAAAAAGTCCCTCGAAAACAATTTCGAGTTTAATCTCGTTTGTAATCGTACGCGTGTTGTGTTAATTTATTAAAAAAATTTAAAAGTCCAATATTAAAAGTGTCCCGTATTTTTTTTTTTTTTTCACGAAATTCAATCCGCGGTCGCTGTATTATACAAGGGGTACCGCCGACGTACGTGTATTAGGTATATATATATATATATATATAATATATATATAATATATATGTCGGGAAAAAGAATTTGGGCGCCACTTTAGCTCGGTCGCGCGCGTAGACCGGTAACTTTGCAGACTGCGGGACGACGCGGCAGAGCGGCCAATTGTTATTCGCCGAAGCACTCGTTGCGGGTTCGGCACTACGCAATCGTGTTATTGTAGTTGCGTTTTCTGGGTCGTCTCCTAATCCGAAAAGTTACCGCGTCGCGCCAAAGTTTTCCGTCCCGGCCAATATCGTTTCCGCCGTCATCATATATATCGCGCCTGTCACCCCGAACACCGTCCTCGCACCGAGATCGTCTCGTCTCGTCCAACCGCACGACGTCCCGTTGTACCCCTCGCCGACCACTACGGTGCGTTTTCGTCGATAATTTATTAGCCTCATCCCCTAGAGCGCTCGATTTTCTACGTTGTTTGACAACTGATTGCAACAAATTACCCGTTCGCCAGACTGTCTCGAGCAATAATAATTGAACGTTCGTTGTAACAACAAGACAAGTGTGTTTTTTTTTTTTTTTTTATTATTACTGTTAATAGGGTTTTTGATAGTTTAATCAAAATTAATCGAATAAATTCTACATAATTTTGTGCAACAACAATGCAAGCCCGTACACTACTACTACGTACGGAGAAAACAGTGAAATGGACTTGTCTGGTTCAACAAATTCTGTGCAACAACAAGGCAAGTCCAGACAAAAAAAAAAAAAAAACAAAGGACAAAGTTCCATTGAAAAATAAAACAGGAAACGTAGTAACCATTGTAAGAAAAAAACTATTTCATAAAGCATATAAACGAAAACTTAAAGCCCATAAAAATAGAAAATTTATTGAATATAATATAGGACAATCATTACTATTATAGTAAGAACACTTTCCCAATTATCCAATATCGAGAGGGAAAATAAAAATTGTTTTTATTGTAAGGGATTATATATTATAAGTAAAAGTATAGGAATAAATACTTATGGAGTTAAAAATATCCAAACGGAAAAAGAACACATTGAGAATGTCTGAAAACTTAGACCGTACTACCAAGCAGACTAAGGGAACTACGAATTCAGAGACGTCCAGCCAGAACACAACCACGGTCAAACTGATGATTGAGGAACTGTTGGAAAACGGCCAGATGAAGATGAGACAATGCCAATGGATTGGATGGAAGACATCAATCCATATCAGACCAACCATCCTTCTGCTGATGAATTAAAAAATAGAGATACAAGAGAAAAAAAATTTATAGCATTATCACTATCAAGAGACAATCAGATATATACAATGTACCAGCAATGTGAGAAACGACAAGAGGTAGTATCACGAAATAAGGAAAAAAATATTGGGAGAACTCTGGTAGGTATCAAAGAGGAAAGAGACTGAGACAGTAAGACTATTAAAGTAAATAAATTTTGATGGGAAGAGGGTAAGAGAAAATCGAAAAATAGGTAAGGGAGTGATATGAAGAAGGTAGGGAATAGAGGAAGCGAAGAAGATACAGGAGATAGAGTTAAATAGAAGTGTAGGAGTAGGGTGGCCGGCCCCAAATAGTTTGGAGAGAAAGCAAAGCAGAAGAAGAAGAGAAACTAAACTAATTAATTATTGTTATCATTCACTGATTAAATATTACCTAACTAGTTTAGAATCCCGTTGTAATAACTTATTAACTTACCATTAGTTTTTATAATAATCAAGTTAATACATTAGGAAACAAATGATTCTCGTTAGTTAGTAATGCATAATATTTTAATTAAAATCCAAATACAATACCTACCTTATAAAATTTATATTTACGATTATTTTACTATCAATACACGTCATGTATATCATTAATAATAACCAAAATAGGTATAAACCATTACTTTTACATATTATATACATTTATTTTTAACTTGGTTACATTAATATTTTCCATTTTAACTTTAAACATAATAAGTTAAAATTTTATTATGTGAACAAAAATTTGGGCAAATTAACTTAAAGTACCTATTTTAGTTAATCTTCAGTCGGATCTCTGCAGACTAATATTTTAAGGAATCATCTATAAGAATTTTTTAAATAATATGAAAATGTCGTAAGTGTGTAAATGAACTTTTGTGTGTGCTCCCTCAACTCTGCTACACACAACTCATGTTATTAACATTATCAGTATTGCGAACATTGATAATATAATCGTAGGTACACGAGTGCACATCGTCAATATTTCGTGAATTCCTCCTAAATTTCACTCAAAAGTGTGCATGTTTTTTCCATCGTAGCTATTTATCACATGGTTCGATTTGGATTCGAAAAACAGATTTTAGTTTATCGACAAATAACCAATGATCGACTTTTTACATTTTGAATATTTATATCCGATAATTAAATATTTGATCAAGAATTATTTAGTAATTTTCGATTTCATAAAACGGTTTTAAAGAATAGATAGGAAAAAATATTTAAAAAAGTTAAAGTAGAGTTTTTAACAAATTTTAATCAAAATCTTTATGGGATTGTTCGATCAAACGATACGATGGACATAAAAATGGTGTTTCTCTGAAATGTAGAAAAAATCGTTAGCAAAAGGTGTAACCACAGGAGGCTACCTCAACATGTACGTCTTTTAGTCGTTTTTTTGTACGACACTAATGGATTTGACCAAATTTAGATTTGTAAAACTCTCCACAATACCAATTCATACTGTGTTTAATTCATTTGTTACCGATTATTGTCATTGTGAATTTGGTGTTAAGGATTGACTATAGTCTATATTATCATAGGTATCCTGAATTCCCGACTATTATGTATTTTGTGTTCCAAAACAAATATAGAAATTTGGTTGCATGTGTTTACATTGATGTGAAATGTTTCGTGCATTGTTATAAATCTTTACGTTATTATCCAAACAAAAACAGAATTGCATAGGACCTTCTCAGGAATAATAATAGAATATATATAACAACAGCTATCGTCTATTGGAAAGACTCGAGCACCATTTTTTTTTTTATACTTAAATATCATCATATTATTAATGGAACATCACTTTGAACACGGTCCTTTTATTTCTGTTTTCATAGGGAAAACATACTATTTAAAGAATAATGTGTTTGTTAATAATTGTATATTTATGATTCACTATACAAAATACGCATATTCGAATGAAAGCTGGAGTCCAATATTAATATGTATAAACCTTTAAAATTTATAACTATTCGTAATGTTTTTATTAAAAAAAAAAAAAAAAAAAATGTTCATTTTATGGTTCAATGTTTGGGTACCATTTAATACAATTTCGAGGGCGAAACAAATTCAAAAACAAATCAAATTAAACTAATAAAATAAAAACGCTTTTTTTTTTTAAATGTATAGTTATTATTGGTTTCACGATTGCCCTTGATCTGTTGTTATGATATTATTGTGAAAATACAACTATTCGTGGAATACCGTCTAGACTCTAGACTGGTCATAAAATAAATTGGATAAAATAATTGGCTTTAGTGATTCACAAAACCTATAAATTATTATATTAGGACAATAGGACGTATTATCAGTATATTTTTTATGGTTAGTAAACCGTGCATAACAACGGGCCGAAACGCAGTGTCAGTCAATCTGTCGTAGTCATACTGTATCTATTCGAACTAGACATTTTATCAAATGATAAATGACCATATAATATTATTTATTAAGCCTTATCAAAACAAAATTCACTTTATTTGTCTATGCAATATTTATCAAATGCCTAAACTAAATCATAAAATAACTTACACTGCCTGTTGTAGGATAGGTGACAAAATAATGAAGCGGGAAGATCAACTATTGAACAAATTGCAATTATAGGTCAGATCATAAAAAAAAAAATATGAATTTCGACAGAACCTCTGGCAATAATATTTATAGACTTTAAAAAGGCCTATAATAGCATTCATTGGGAGAACTGATATAACGTAATGACTGAATTTGGAATACCGAAGAAGCTAAGGAACCTAACCAGGATGTGTATGGAAGGAACGCATTATCAAATCAAGGCAGACTAGATAACCTCTGAAACGTTTACAGTGGAAATAGGGCTAAAATACGCTATCTCCAATATTATTTAATCTAGTTCTAGAGAAAACGATTAGAGGGATGCAAGATGAAGCAACGGGTGTAGAAATAAACCAGCGAAAATTTCAAATCCTAGGTTTTGCTGATGATCTCAACATTGTAGGCAATACCAGAGATGATACAGAGAAAGCATTGAGAGTTCTAGAAAAATCAGCAGA
>JAIPRL010010791.1:0-14742 GCA_025469235.1 Pemphigus obesinymphae
GTATAATAAATTATATTGATAAAATTTTAAAATTATTGAGGAACAAAAAATGTTCCTTATTTAGGAACGAGGATAGGAACTAGTTCCTTTCTTCAAGCCTGGAACTAAAAAGGATTTAGTTCCTTTTCAACAAAAGGAACATGAACGTGAATTAATTCCTTTTTAAAAGGAACATTCCAAGCACTGGTTATACCCATAATTCCACAGTATGCTATAAATAGGTAAAGAGCGATGTTTATATAAATGTTTTGAATTAGAATCCATCGCTGATTATTCTGACGGAGTTTTTGGCGTTGGAAGCGGAAAATCGGCAGACAAATATACATTAATCGTAATTCGTATGCCAATATTCGTGGTACGATACAAAAATAGATTATTTTGTCGTCTTATTGACAATACATACATTGCTACTCGGTAAATTTATATATCAGTATTCAGTATTTTGGCGATTATTTTTCTAGGGAAAAAAAGATGCTCTTGAGTTGCCAACTTTTAAATCAATTAAGTGCTAAATTGTTTTTAATATTTTTAATTTTTTTGAACTTCGGTTCGGGTTCGATATTTAAAATAATTCGGTTCGTGTTCGAATAAAAAATTATAAGTTCGGTCCGGGTTCGAGTTCGTTAAAATTTAAAAAAGTTCGGTTCGACCTCAAAAATCTTGGTTCGTAACATCACTAACAAAAACAAAAATGAAACTAACTATTTTTTTTTTTTCATAACGATAGTAAAGGTATTTTTTTTTTTTTAGATTCAAGCGCAGTCGGCACAATTTAAAAGCCTCAATTATAGTAAAAGTATAACGAACGATTTTCCATCGTGTGAATATTATAGGCGATCGTAATCGTTTGTCCCTGTGTGTTTCATGCGTTCTTGTGTGTGATATTGGCAGAGCCGTAGCAAAGGTTTGGCGAAACTGGATCGGGCCAAGGGCACAAAAATCGAAATTCAGTAATATTCATACCTACATTTCTAAGATGGGTGGGGGGGGGGCGAAAATTTAACGGTCAAAATCTCGTAAAAGTAATAAGTTGATGATTTTCTTCTTTTGCTTATTAACTAGATTTTTAAGGAACGGGGACGCAACTCTAAAAAATTGATGACTTTTTTCCTTATTACCAATTTAGGGGCGGAAATTCGGTTCTTTGCCAAGGGCGCTATCGAATCTTGCTACGGCTCTGGATATTGGTGTGGTTTTTTTTTTTTTGTTCGTGAAAAGCGACGACAGCCGACACATCGTATTTATCAGTTGTCACGTTGTTCAGTTGTTGGGGTTTCGTGACGTGAAATCCCAATTTCGCGTACGAATTTCAACCGTTGATCGCAGAGCATCACACGTTCCTCGACTTTGGTCGCATTCTTTCCGAGGTCCGTCTTCAAACGAACTATTTTTTCAAACACTAGCTAGTTAATTAACTTCTTGGATCGTCTCGTGTGTCCCAGTAAAATATTTACTTCGCTATACGAAATCGCCTACATTCACATGGCGGGAAATCGTTTATTATAATATACTGTACGCTTTACAATAATAATTGTCGAGCCGCTACGATCTAAATTTCCCAGCCAATAAGCCAATAAGCGCTATATATGTATAAAACCCGTTTCTTTTTTTAACCTATCGATAAATACGTCGACACTTACGCCCCACTTGCAACATCTCGGTGTTTCTCCGCTTTCTACGGCCACCTCCTTCATCAGTCCCAAGAAATATTTCATGAAGTTATTCCGATGTCTCAGCACGTTAACATCTCGACCCTGCAGAGTCTTCGCCCTGGCTAACCATTTCTCGCTGATGCTCCGGTCTGTCCGCAAACGAATCCAAAAATAAAAATAAAAAATAAAAATAGTTAGGCAAGATGGCAAAGGACGACCGACAATGGTGACAATAATTAGATCAATTGTAGACATTTAGGTGATGACGATCTTTTAGGTTCTACGGTGAATTCTCAATTGATTTACCGTCATAAATCATAATTAGTCATTATGTGGTCTTATCGTGTTTAGATTTTGTAAATAAATGTCTAAGAGACATTAAAGCCTCATCTAGGTAGATAGGTAGATCAAACGTGAAAAAATAAACCGTTCGGCCTTTTTCGATTTTTCAAAACATCAAAAATATTATATTGAAATTAATTTTGAAAATCGATTACAACCCAATAATATATGATATTATTTGGACTCGAAAGTTGAAATATACGTAAATGAAAATTATTACATTACGGTCGTAATTAATATATACATATATATATATTACCGTCCATATCCCTCATCAGCGGTAACATGGTTTTGGCCACTTCCAACATTTCGGTAAACTCTTGTCGATAATCTCCTACGGACATCATTTTTGAAGGCTTTTGATGGAGACCGCTTGTATTTTAAAAAAATTATCTTTATCTACGCCGCAATGTAGCTTATAAATCGAACTGAATTCAAACAATGCGATAATTTGTTTATAATATAGCAACACAATTATTATATGCGCTTGACGACGACGTGTTTATTAATTTTAGCCAAATATACCTACAATATATTTTTTACAAACAATATGGAAATGCAT
The DNA here is from genome assembly GCA_025469235.1 of Pemphigus obesinymphae. NCBI lineage: Eukaryota > Metazoa > Arthropoda > Insecta > Hemiptera > Aphididae > Pemphigus > Pemphigus obesinymphae. Next base: position 2,557 of record JAIPRL010010791.1, read on the forward strand.
TTTTTTTTTAGAATAATTTCAGCCAGTTATAAAAACTATTTCTTTAGTACCTATATTTCTCTTCCGTTTCTGTCATCGTTGTATTTTATCATTATTTTTTGTGAGCGAAATCATTAAGGTATTCGTTTATTAATGTCTATATGCTTTTGGGCTGTCTTGGGCGAGACCTTTCCTAGTTTAGTTTCCCGAACATGCCTACCTTAATGTTTGACACATATACAGACATACAATTTGATATACAATTCATTTGAGACTTGGTCTTTTGCTATATAGTTACACGTATATATTCGTATGTTTATAATCTATATTGGATTTTTGATATATTTGTTGAAACTCGCTGTTTGGAGGACATTTTTCTTTCAAATTTATAAAACTTTTATGGTATACCACGATTTATACCACACGGGTACTATGATAATGTTCAAACTGGTCGCAGAAAGTTGGAGTCACTTATTGAAAAACGTATAGTTCTCGATGATATCAGACTATAGGTATATAATATAGTTTTATTGACTCTATCGGTTTTCCATAGACACAACCAGATATTTGGTGAATAATAAAATGCTTGACTTTAACTTGAAAATCGAAATTTTATCTTTGTATACAATTAGCTTAATTCTGATAGTGGTATTAATTTGTTATATTAATTATTAATTAATAATGTACTCCATATGTTCCACCGAGCTTATTAATATACGATTAGATGATGTGATTAGTTTGATAACTATACCAGGTGTACCACCAACACCAGAAAATTAAAATCAGGTGCACAATTTCAAATAATAGGTATATTGGCATAGTATAATTGTACAAATTTTTTTTTTAACTATTGGTACACATCGTTGTCATCGCGGTGTACCTATATATATATTTACGTATCCGGGGTTATTTCCTTTAGTAGGTACGAAGGTCAAGTAGGAAACGTTAAACTTTAACGGCGACAATAATAATGTTGTAATCTTTCGGATTACCGCGGAAAAGGTGAAAGTTTTCGTGGGGAAAAAGCGGCTGCGCTTTAAACTCTTTTCAATTAGAGGGCTGCAACAGTTAAATTGGCGGTGTTTTGGGGTACTTACGAACGAGATATATATATATATATTATAGTTGTGTTGAGAAATTTATTGCGACTTTTGAAGTTTTGACGAGAGAGAGAGAGAAAGAGAAAAAAAAAGAGGTTTTTATATACCTATACCCACCGAATGGTCGTATAATATTAATACATATATATATATATATATATATATAGGCGGCAGGTTTAAAATCCTCCGACTGATTGGCGATTTTTGACCTTTGAAAAAACGTGTATTAACGAATATAGACGTAAAACGATTAAATCGTCCGAAAACGTGTTATAATATATACAGCATATTATATTAATAAAATGACGAAAAAACGAAAGGTCGACCGGCGGTTTTTTTTTTCACATTTCATTTTCTATGCAGGCGTTACAATATATATTATTTATCAGTAGGGCTCGGAACTTAATGCACTTAAAAAGTACAAATATGCTCTAAAAATATGCATTTTTTTTTTTTTTTACATATTTATATGAATACAAATATTTTATAAAACTACAAATATGTAGTTCTGAGTAAATATTCTCAGGATAGTTTAATGCATTTTATTATTAAATTTATTGAAATATATTGAAATTACAAAAATTGAAAAATGATAAAAAAATATCTGTATAAAGTAAATTTTTATATATAAATTTTCCATAGGTATCTACTTTATTTTTAAAATAACTTCAAAAATTGAATTTTTTTTCTTCTTTTCTAATGATTTAATTAAATTACATATTATCTGCAAAGCATAAATAATAAAAATTAGGAAAATCTCTAAGTAGAGGTACCTACATAATTAAAGGTAATTTAAATTAAATTGCGTAAGGTATAATTTTTTTCTTAGTGTCTTATCTTGAAAATCGCTGCTTTGAATCGCTAAACATTGTTTAATGTTTTCAAAATTAAAAGATCGCCGATTATCCGTTATCAATTTTTTTATATTTTGAAAAACGGCGTTCAACGTCGGTGGAAGTAATTTTTAAAATATCGTGACCGCCCATATCATCTGGAAGACCCTATAAATCCTAAAAACACGATATATGTATATTGTATTTATAAATTGTATTACCATTAATTGTTTAAATATGCTCTAAAAACTCTAAAAATCACCAAATATGCAAAAATTTGCACTATAAACTCTTGATATATGTTTTTCATAATGTCTTGATGTTAATTTCTAACTTACTCGGCAATAAATCTATAATAACCCTCAGAAAACATGCAAATGCAACAACTTCCGAGCCCTATATTATCACTATATTATTGACACGAAAAAAATGTATATATATATATATATATATATACCAAATATTCATAACGAGTTAATTCCCAATATTTGCCGACAACGAAAATATGAGTAGGTATTGTACTCGTACTATTTTATAGGTACATATATTGTAGTTATATAGGTATAATATCTATACTATAATAATATACATTTTTGTGCATTTTACACCTATTATGGAATGAACGTAATTATATAAAAAATATATTCAATTATTCAGTGGCAGACTTCAGATTTAAATTCGGCTTATTATTTTAATTATGATTATAATTGCGATTCTCGCGCAGTTATTATTTTCGATCCGAGTTTAAAAAACGAAGGCTCGTCGACTGGGACGATTCGTGGATTTATTGTATTTATTCAATAAGTACTTATATTGATTTATTAACGATGCGTTCAATTCTGAGTTATTAAAGATATATGTGTTTATGGAATTATACAGGTACGGTGAACAATACTGATATATTGACAAACAATATTATCTAAAATATGTAAGTATTCTTTGTTCTCGAACAAAATATACCTAAAACTCAAACTGCCACATAACTATATGGTGCAATAACTGGTACACTCACCCTATATAATATTATAATGTTAATTGTTATATAATTTTAGAAATAATACATATTATATATATGTTAAAAATGGTAACATATACATATGGTATTATACGTTCTCCGTCGGACAATATAATAATTGTGTACGAACTGGGTATATCACAGTGTGACCATATGGTCAATTACAGCTATTAAATTCAGGGCTTGAAACCGATATCGAAACCGGTATCGTATACCGGTTAAAACCTTTACGAAATCGAAATAATGATCAAAACCGATAAAAATGGATAACGATATTGAAAATTAAAATTTTTAATAAAATTATTGTTTCGAAACCGAAATATATAATATTATGGCTGTATGGTGTATACCGAGTCCGAAATGAAACAGAATAAAAATATAAAAAATATTTATAAAGGTGTGTTATCCTGGCAGCCACATATTGTAATTATTATAATTATTATGAAACAAATTATTGTAACCACGTATACTCATAAGCCATTTGTTGACGAGCATGCTAAATTCAAACACCCCAAAAAATGACCAAGTTACAATCGTTTTATATCAGGTATAACTCGCGGTCAACTTTTGATAGAGGATAATGATTTGTGAATCAAAATAACTATAAAAATTAATAATTGAAAAAAAAAACAAGTATTATTGGGCACCCGTAAATATAGGGTAAAAAATTCCCAAAATGTATATTTTAGTATTTAAGAAGGAACCTCCAACTTTTAAACTATAGTATAGTAATTTTACCAAAACACATTTTTTAAGTTTTAATTTATTGTTTAATTCGATATCATTGAAAGAACTATTTCGAGTTACGATTTATTTGGAATACAGTACACAATATCTATAATGTGTGCTTAAAATAAAATAATAAAAATCATTGAATACTACATCAAGTCAACACAAGAAATAGTGTATTGTAATTTCTATAATATTAAGTAGGTATCCACTAGCTAGTAAGTAGGTAATTATAAACAATGTTCATCGTCCATATAATAGAATACATTATCAAAACCCAAATTGTAAACCACCGCAAGCAAAATAAAAACTACAAAAAAATAATTAAGATTATCTATATTCTAAACATAATTAAAATCAAAATATAATAATAATAATAAAAAAAATGGTATTGAAAGTCAAAATTGAAATTATACGTTATTTTAAATCAAAAATATAAAATACTGGTATTTAAAGTCAAAACCGAAACCAAAATTTTTTAAAATCGGTATTTTAAATCGAAACAAACGTAACACCGGTAATCAAAGTCGATATCAAAACCGAAATATTTTTTACGGTTTCAAGCCTGGGTTATTACCACGATTCTAATAGATATATATTATCACATAAATCGTGGTTGTACCTCAGTTTATTGTTATTTCTTTTTATAATGTTATTGTTATTTTTATTATCAGCGATATGGTCGATTTTTATTATTTATCGTTGTAAACTATGATTATATTAAATTTGAGAGATACATAGAAACTATTGGGATTTATGTCCAAATTTGATCACGATGCCGTTTTCGTTTATGTAATTTTCACAGGATTTTGTTACTTCGTGAGAATAATTCTCCGGTAATAATCTTTTCGAGAATATTCTCGGTAACTGAGAATATTCTTTAATGACATCAGTACCTATAAGTAATAATATTTTGTTATCGCTAACAAAATAATATCATAATAAAAAGAGAAAAACAATTGATTTTTTTAAAAATATAGCACATGAACTACCTATTTTAATATTTGATTTCTACTTCAGTATTTTATTATTTATATTCACTGTTTTATCGATTTACGTACGTTTTTTAGCTTTTAAACAATCGAAACATTCAATACTTCGACTACTTTGAAAAAAATTTCGGTTTACGACCTTGAAAACAGTTTCGTTCTTGCCGGGTATCGTATTAAAAAACTGTTTACATTTTTTCGTGTGCCGCGCGTACGGGGTTGGGAAATTGTTTAAATGTTTACCGGGTTACAGGTTTCGAGTTTTTAAACGGTTATATAACGTTTTCCGGATTACACAAGTTTTAAACCCATTTTGAATCCCAAGGACTTGGAAAATCCTTATTCTTATTAATTATTATTAGTGTTATTACTATCCGTTATTCAAACGACTTTTATTTTTATTTTTGTTTATACTAATAATCTATCGGATGATTAAATAATTTAAAACGTATTTTTACATTTTTTTTTTTTTTTTTTTTGTGCCTAACAACGATTTAAAAAGTAAATTTCTAATATACAATGCGTATAATTATATAAATTAGGTATAGGTACTGAAATATTTAATCAAATGTACATAACCTTATATAAACATATATAATATATTTAGTATTTACGTAATATCAAACAAAATATTATTAATTCCGTGTAATTCTGTTATACTTGGCGGTCAATTACCCCCCCGTAGAGGTCGAAGTCCAAATAAAAAAATAAAAAAAATGACTTCATAAATGTTTTATGTCTGTGTGCATACAATATAATACTACACACTTTCCGCGTATTATATAGTTGGCTATTAATCGTATAGATGTTATGTTTACGTATATATACTATTATGTGTATTTTTTCGAAAAACAAAAAAAAAATCCTAAAAATCTGCATAAACGAATAAATTAGGTGCAGATTTTATATCGACTCTATATAATATTTATATATAGGTAGTAGGTACCTATATATACGCAACATTTTTATGAAATCCAAGAGAAATCTAGGTAAAATTGTCCGTGAAAAAAATTTCCAAAGGGAAATAATTGTTAAACGACTACCGCTTTACCTAAAAATAAATAAAAAAAAATAAAAATGTTCGGGAAATAGACGTAAAATATTGTAAAGTATCGAATTAAAATATTTCATTAACGTATACCTATCGGGTTTGTTGGATAAAACCAGTGCTCGAATTTTGGTGGTTGGGGGGAGGTTGCACAGGGGGACGGAGCGCCTATACTATTTTGAAATATTTTTACAGCTCCCCCCCAATTATATTTTAAAGTACCTATACGAGTTGTGTGCAGTCTGGGGGAACGCTCATTTCTATTTTTCCAATTCGACCACTGCATAAAACTGCATCAGGTGTAATATATCGTGAAGTTCATTGAAACAATTTATATATATATATATATACATGTAAATATAATATAATTCATTTAATAATATTTAATACACTTATTCATATTTATATAATTAATGTAGTAAATTGTAATATATTCAATAAAAAAAAAAAAAAAATTTAAAAAAAAAACGTCACAAAATGAATATATATTTCATGTAAATATATATTTAAACACTGTATTATAGTTAAATATATAATTGCATATTATATTATATATACTTATCGATATAATAACCGTATTTTTACGTACACGCGGCGGTGTCTATATATGGAAACAAATAATATTTCCAAAAAGTATAATAGTTAGATAACGTATAGTATGATCAAAATTATATTATGAAAAAATTTATCATTTACCTGTATAAAAAATAAAAAATGTCAATATATTCATCGTGTGCATGAACTGTTATAAAATCTTTATATAAAGAAACAGAAAAAAACAATATTACGTATACATATACCTACGTATTATAATGTTATATTTTTTATATTTATTAAAAAAAAAATGAAAAATTCGTTCAACTTTTACGGTGTTTAATTATTATATTTTTGAAATTCATCCCCGTCGACTATGGTGTACGTAAATACACGGGGTATAGTACATCATTTAACCGAATCCTTTTGATCACGGAGAATTTTATTATAGGTATATTGTAATATTTTTCCTACAATCAAAATTATTTTTAATTATTTCTAATTATTATTATTATTATTATTTGTATACACCGTAAAAACGGTCAAAAGAATTTGTTTTACATTTATCTTTACTTATTATAATTAATTATATAGGTATATATATGGTTATTTAAATTTTTTAAAATTTTTGTCAATATTTATATTTGATAAAAGATAAAACGTGATATTTATCAAATGTTAAACGCGACGTTTCACATAGAAATTTCCGAATTTCATCACTTTATCAGTACCTGTAGGTATACATATTATATAGATATAGACATAGTAAATGTATGAGAGGAAATTTAGAAGGCTAGACAATAGTAGGTATAACCTTTATTTATGCTGCTAAAAATGAAGTAAATATTTAAAAAAAATACAATACAGTGTGAAAAAAATGCATTATTAAATATTAGTATTTTGTATACTACATGCATTAAATAATACTAAAAATATTACACAACAAATACTAAACATTTTAAGATAATATGCTCGAAATTTCAAAACGATCGAATGTATAGGCATTAATATTAGTTAATTGTTTTTTATACAATTAATTAGATAGCTATAAACTTAATTAGTTCACATTTTTGTCGTTATTTATTAATTATGTTATTCTTTTAACCACGTATAATGATAAGTTAATGTTTTTTTCATTTTAAATTTAATCTCAAAGTGTTATAATTACTTTTTTATTATTCAGTTACTTTTTTTTCATTAACTTTCCCTGCACATAGGACAAATAACCGCCAACTCAAGTACCGACAGGTATACAACAGTTTATTTTAAGCGCATTATTATTGGTTTTATTTTATTATTACTTTTAAAAATGAATTTCATAAAATTACCTTTAATATACACAACGTAAACGGTAAAAATAATATAAAATTGGTAAAATAAAATAATGTATACCTAATATAAAAATGGTACGTATAGAATAACTTGAGAATATTATACACATATAACTAGGTGTTATATTAGAGGTGGGTCGAACAGTTTGAAGTTTGAAAAATCGAACCGAACTTCAAGAGTTCGGTTCGGGTTCCAAAGTCGAAATTAAGTAGTAAAAAGTCGAACCGAACTGAACTTGATTAAATATAGTTTCAATAGTTCGAACTGCTGGTAGAATTTCGAACTTGGACGAAATATTCGAACTCGAACATTTTTCTACTGGTTTCCTTTAACACTATGAACTAACCTTTTTTTTTTTTTACTCATTTCGGTTTAAAAGGAAGTATTCCGTCGTAAAAGTATAAAAAAAAATATTTCCCACCTTTTTTTTTCTTACAAAGTTCCAAGTACGGCATTAAAGCTAAAAGTTTGGTTCGAATTCGGGTTCGATATTAAACTCCATACTTCGGTTTGAGATCGATTCGACACTAGAATTTTGAGTTCGATCCGTCTCTAATATATATATATATATATATATATTAAAATAATACGTATAATATATTATAGAAATCGGTCGTTTACGAATAGACATTATAATATTGTTATATAAGGAACATGGGTATTTATTGTATTATTTGGGATACGAAAGGATATCTGATCGAAATCCTGCGTCACCACCACCTATATATACAGGATATCCCACGAAGATTTACCAAATTAACGTGGTGAAATCGCGAAATATTTATTTATATATATATATATATATATATTAACCCGTCACTTTATATGTACCCGCAGGCTACAGGTGAATATAAATCTTCATGGGACACCTTGTAATACAATGCGATAAATCTGCAAAGGATATATACGTTGATTTTTTGCCCGAAAAATATTTAAAACGATATGAAAATCAATAATTGAGTAGCGTAAAGCTAGCGCGTTTATAATGAACATAAAACGCCATAATATATTGTGTTTTTTAATTTGAACCGAAACGTATAATACACTGAACCAAATATCATTGGTAGAATTAACAATATGCAATAATCAAATTTGAACAAACGAATGTTTGTTCAAATAATACAGTTTTTATTATTTTAATATATATATTGTGAAATTAATAAAAAATGTATTTACAATAACAAATTCATTTTGTAAATTTCACAAAATGTATATAAGTTATAATTTAATAAAAATAATTTGTAAAATTAATATCGATTTTATTAATATAATAAAATATGTTATTAAATTGAAAAAATATTCTGTATAAATTGACTATTTTGATTAACAAATGGGCGTTTGTTTACGAAGGAGAAGAAAGAAAGAAACACAAAATATTTATGATTGAATTAACAAAATATCTTTGTATTCAAATAGACAATTTTACTCAAGATATTGATAAAAGATATTGTTAAATCAATAATACGTTTTATGATTTTACTGTTCAATCAACGAAAATTTTATTGGACGTACATTAACAATTATATTATTAAATTAATGTACATTTTTATTGAAATCACAGACATATTTGGTTCAGTATATGATTGGATTTTTTTCCGAACAGATCTAATATAACTTATTAAAACGCTTTGACGTCGCCGACTTTTAAACGCGATTATATACAATATATGCATACGAACATGTAATATAATACTATGTGTTTCGGTGTTTTACATAATATTATTATAATATAATTAAACAACGTCACATTGACTAATAATATTAACTAATTACATGTCGATTAATTGTATGTGATATTGCAGTTCAATGTCACACGCGCGCAATATATTAACCTGAATAATTTTTGAGGGGAGCGAATTGATTTTTCCACGTTCTTTATTTCGTATTTGCATTTTTTCCCCGAACAACTTTTCGGGTAGACCACGGAGTAGACGAGAAGGAGTTTTGGGGTAAAGAGGTTTTTTCGACGGAAAATTCGTCCTAAAGTCGTTACTATTTTGAGAGCGGGTCAATTTTTTTATTTTTCATTTTTCCAGTAGTTTCCATAAGCGCATAGAAAAACTATCCGTTATATAAGTGCCTACGGTATATGTGTAGTATACGAAGTATTTGACATAGATGTATACAAAATAACAAATAAAATTGCCATGGCAATAACCAATTTTTTTTTTTTAATTGGCAATTTAAAGTCATTAAAAATATATAATACGCTTAATATTATTGGTTCGTTCTCAATTAGCCGACGACTCTCGATTTACAAACAAATAAACCGGTTTAAATCGTTTTAAAAAAATATTCCCAAATTCGCCGACGACGAGCCTTTTACTGGTGACAAATACGCAATCATTATTATGAATTTCATGAAATTAGTGCAGATTTTTCCAGTTTAAACGCAGTGGATTTTTTTCTTCTCAAGTGTAAAAAACAAACGCTCGTCCGAATGTCGGATACAGCTGGTTACTGCGGCGGGACTACGGTGTAGATGCGTATATTGCACGCCTGAATAAAAATACACACGTGATTTATTAATTACGTATGCGATTTTGAGTTCTTGTAACGCCAGGCCCGTATTTACAAAAATTGTTGCCAGGGGCAATATAAAATTTGCCCCCTCCCCCCACAAAAATAAAATTGTTTTTTTTTTTTATATTTTGTACTTCATACAAGGTTAAATATAAATTAATAAATAATAAACATAAAAAAAAAACAATATGAAAAATTTTTTAGATGTTATAAACCTAGATAATTAAACCATTAAAATCACATATATAAAATACCAAGTTTCTCTGAATTTTTCTATGTATTTCTGCGAGCATTTTTTAATGCAAATGATTTAATTATATCATCGTAATTTATTGATTTGGTTATACCTATTAGGTATCATGAAAATTATTTTTAACATTTATTACGTGCCAATTTTGAAATACCAACAAGTTAAAACCATAACGTAGTTTACAACATCAATATGTTTTGACAAACAACTTGATAACGAATATGAACTGTTTAATGATTTTAAATCGTGAGGTTTATTATATTATATTATATTCTCACAGTAATATCACAGAACCTAACCTTTCATCTATTCTGTGGTAATATCCACACACAGAATATATATTATATATCCACAGATATAAAAAAATTATCATGTCAGTTTACAGTATTGTGTCTTTGTCAACAAAAGAGAATAAAGCCTTATCATTAATGTTGTTATTATATTATTATATATTACTCATTGGGTAAAATGAACTATTTATACATTTTTGACCTTTCAAAATATTGCCGCCCCTAAATCTCTTGCTAATAATGCCGCTAAGGGCAATTGCCCCTCCGAGCCCCCCCCCCGATAAATACGAGCCTGTGTAACGCGTTTATAGAATTGTATTTATACGGACCTATACATATAAGAAGTTGTCGAGTTATAATAATAATTAATATACGCGCGGCTTCGACTATGGTATCGGCAAATCGGGAATACATGATATATATATCACATTATAGAATATAGCTCTACTCGCGTTTTTTATAGAATCTTTGCTTTCTAAATTAAAAAAATAATAATAATAATGATAATGATAATGATAATAGGTATATATATTATTCTATGATATACATCTGAGAACCGAAGGGACGATGAACCGACTTCCGCCGGAAAGTTTACCCTATACAGTATATATAGTAACCCGAATGCACACCGAGGGATACTCGCGCCTAAAAGATAAGACACTATATATATATATATATATATAAAGCTGTCGATTTATAACCTATATATATTATATATATTGCAAGCTTAGAAAAATAATAGGTTATAATATCAAAAAAAATTATGTAAAAAAAAAACGATAAAAAAAATAGGCCATGAATTTTTATTTTATTTATTATAGTATATTATTATTATTATATACCTATGTAATAGAGTCCGGATTTGTATGCGCCGTTATCAATTTTTAGTGATTAGGTATAATATAATGTAACGTTCAAGATCTGGTTGGTACATTCGATCGAATTATTAATATTAATTATAATTTGTTTTCATGCGAAAATTATATATGTTATCATACTATATATTATATTCGCACACGGACTTATTGCGCGTTGATAAACTTCGCTGCCGATACGCGCGCCCACGGACGTCAAGATCCCCACCCTCGAATAATATATAGTACCGGCCAATTCCCCCCCCTCCGTACACCTCCGATTATGAGATCGCGTGCGACGGCCGACTTTTGTCGCCGCCGTGAAATTTTATCGCCTCACCAACATCGACCGAGGAACATACCACGGATTTGTCCACCTCGTTCGATTTTTTTTTCCCCCTTTAAAGTCGGATTTTTCTATATTTTTCCTCATGATATCCGTCAAAATAAACATGGAGTAGACCAACCTCGAGTGGTATCCGGAGGACCGGGATTGTCTAACGGACGAGAACATCCCTACCAAGAAAATGTCCCCGTCATGTGGGTAAATAAAAAATAAAAATATAAATATTTAATTATACTTTGGCCGGTACGTTATCTCTGTTTTGCTCCTCATAGTACTTGTTCTATGTTTCCTTTTTCTATACGTATATATAAAAAAAAAAAAAAATATATATATTATAAGTAAAGAAAAACAACTGGATCGGTGT
>JAIPRL010010792.1:0-14741 GCA_025469235.1 Pemphigus obesinymphae
CTGAATCCAAGTGACGATATGCGACTTGCATTGAGCAACAGTATCATTCCAAGGATCCCACAACTGGTCAAAGAAGCACACGCCAATAAATCACATTAATTAAATACTTATTAATGTAAAATTGTACTATTTTTTTCACATTAAATTACAGTCAGTTTAAATTTGTAAAATGTAGTTTCCATATTGATTGAACACCAAAATTTAAATTTGTATCGCCTCTTTTGTTAAAATAATCTGAAGTCAATAAATATTATTTATTATTATTATTATTATTGTATTATTTATTTTATTATAAACTATAAAAGAATGAAAAAAATTTGATATGAAGAGGGGAAGGGGGTGAAACCAGATTGCGGTCCGTGACGGTGGAAAATTTTTAAAAATGGTCCGTACGTAGTGTTGAGTTGGGAACCACTGATCTAAATCCAAAATACCAAACAAATATCATTACGCGTCGTTAGGTTAGGAATTACCCGGCCGGATTACATGAATAGCATAGGCCCAGTTTATAGGTCATAACTTGACATTTAGTAATCTCTAGTTGTAAGTTACTAGACGGTTCAGATATATAGTCGAAACTAGATTGAATCTATGATAAAAATATCATGTTGTCAACAAACTCGAGTAATTTAGCGTGCCACAATATAGATGATGCACAATTAACAAGCTAGAAAAATAAAAGGGATGAAAGATAAGCCCTTTGAGGTACACCAGATGAAGAAACATTTATTTCAGACTTTGTACCATGTAATCATCTGATTTATATATATATATATAATATATATATATATATGTATTATCTAAATCACTAATCACAAAATTCACAAAAAAGCTATATTTATCCATTTTCTCGTGTGAAATATTCATTAAAAATTATTTTATTGATTACATACTTCCCACGCAGTCTTGTAAAAAAATACTTTTAAAATTGTATTTAAATAGAGATACTTTTGCGCATTTGTACGACTTTAAATTTATTTTTAAAACAGTTCTATTATTTAAATTATATTTTTTTTATAGTTCTCAAAATCCCTCTATCACTCAACTATAAATTTTCAATTATTTGATGTAATAATATAATAAATATTGAAATTATTACAAAAATTTTAATTTTAGATTTTACAATATTTTGTTAATAATTATTTTTACCAACATTTTTCATATATTTACGATACCGTGTTACGCATAGTGTTATTTAATATAATTTATTATATTTATTATTGAATATTCGTTTATAATATAATATAAGTATCTACCTAATAATAAAATTATTATTGGACGAAACAAACTCGTGTCAATCGAGTCTCGATGTTCTGTTGTATTTCTAAGGGCATTTACGATTTTTATCGACTTTATTACATTTGTACCCATTATCCGCATATTATTATATATAAATCTCAGTAACTCCGTCTATCAATTCATCACACTGTAAAATAATATTAAATTAAACGATAAAGTAAATTTAAAATTTCACTACACAAACATACTTAAAAATTAATTTATGTTGAATAAAATTGATTAAAATTAAAACTCATTGTAAGATATTGTACTCAGAAGTATTTAAATAAAAGTATTTGTAATTTTAGTAAAAATACCAATGGAATAGCATTTCAAATACTTTTAAAAAACTTTAATTAAAATGTATTTAAAAAGTATTTTAAAGGCTATAAAAGTATTTAAATATATTTACTCAAATACTTTTACTGAAAATTTTTTACAATACTTTTCCCACGGAACTGAATTTTTCAATATGTTACTTAAACATATTCAGAAACAAGATAAACATTCATTTAACAATTATATCAATCAGTTGATGTAGAGTTTTACGTTTCAAAATACAAGTTTAGATACCTTATATTCCCGTTGTATCTATCCGTCCGTCTGTCTGTTCATATTTACTTGTACGTAGTTTTTACATTGGTCACTAAGGAGACAGATATTGGTAATTTTATTTTCTAATTATTTATAAATATTTTATTAATAGTTACTAAGATGATAGGAATGGGAAATTTAAGAAGTTCAAAAAGTGTGTTTTCCTTAGTAGTGTTGTCCTTAGTATTCGTTTCCGTGGTTACTAATATCAATATTTATAACTATTATTCATTTTATTAGTTTTAGAATTCTATACATAATGCGTACCTATTAATAGTAGGTTAAACAAATTATTTATGGAATTATAGTTTATTTTATAAAATATGTTTAGAAACCGAGAAATTAGCATGCTTGCAGATTGAGCTTTCCAAACTTCTTATATAATATACATATTACTATTATAAATTTCTAACCATAATTCGTCAATAAAACCGTTTTACAAGAAAAATATTTTTTTGAGCTATAGTAAAATAGAAAATACATTTTTACAAAATTTAGTAAACAAAATTCTAAAATTTCTAAAAAATTCTGTAATCTACCGCCATTTTGTTTTGGATATCACAAATAGAACTGATGTCTTGCCATCTATAATACTTCGCCAAAAAAGGATTTTTATAAAACGTATAAATTTTCATTTTTATCGAAGAAATATTTATCTAACTATGTGTGGCATCTTATTAGTCATAGTGTTAGAAGGAAGAGCTTTGAATATAATGTCTTAAAATATAACGATCTGACGTTAATAAAAGTAAAATGCTCTTATATTATGCTGAGTGCCTACGTAGTTCGTGAAAATCTTAAGGTACGTTTAACAACTTTTATATAAATAATAATAATTTACCTAACCATAGAGATCAATTGTTAAAGAATTTGACGAATCCACTTATTGTCACGATGATATACCAAAAAATACGTTTTGAGTGAAATGTAAAACATCAATATCTTAAACGTTGCATATTTGTATAGACCATGAGGTTTTTCACTTCAAACTGATTTAAACAGTTCAACCGAGCGTATAGCGAGTTAGTGACCCAGCTGGGTTCAATTTTTACAGTGATCGCCTTGGACCGGCGCTCTAACATTTGTACATTAATTGTCTCATTATACAGAATAAAAATCCGAAACTGAATATTTCTGTGACACAAACAAAATAACAATAATAATAATATTAAAAAAAAAAAAAACATTATTTACATCATTAATCACATAGAATAAATTGAAATCATTACCTGTCATGGGTAATTATTTGATATGATAAATATATACATTTTTTTTTTTTTATGGCTTACAGGCCATGAAGGCCTTTTGCCGCTTCTACCTCGTTCCTCCATTGTTCCCGGTCATCTGTATCCTCAATTTTTGTCATCCCCAGGCTTTCCAAATATTTGTTTACTCTATCGAGCCATTGCTGTCGGGGCCTTCCTCTTGATGACTCGCCCATTACATATTATAAATATATAAATAGAAATCTAAAAAATCAAAAAGTCAGTGTCATAGAAACTAAATAGTTAAAAGAGGATATCGAAATTTTAGTATCTATACATATAATGGAAAAACTTAAATTAATATTAATAAGTATAATATATAAAGTTATAAATTTTACATTTTAAATCAAAAATAAAAACGGATCGCATTTCATAAATAAAATATTATTAATAGGTAATTAATTAATATATTATTATTAAATGTATTTTTCAATAAGGTCTATTATAATACTAAAATAATGATTTGTTCAATTCAAATTTTTGGTTATAATAATGTATTGAGTCAATTACGAGTATATGTTAAATACATTATATAATATAATAATATCTATTATGTTTCAATTTTGAATATGATTGATACTTTATTTACCTAATGTAACAAATTTTTTATAATATGGATATATATTTTAATAATAATTTATGCAATGTTAAAGCGATTCATATACGTATAGCTGTATGCTCTAAAAATAGTTTTCTAAACTTATTATTGAATAAATGATTATTAACATAATAATTATATTTATAATATATTATTATATATAACAACTATTGTTAATGATAAGTTCTTACATATTTAATTTGCTTTGCAACTATTATTTTTAGCCTACCCAAACTAATCTATAAAAATAAAAATAACTAGCGGCTTAAAATGACATTTTAAATTGCATTTGATAAGAGTAAATCGATGTTGGAACATAATTAATTGTATAATGTACACATAACTGGAAGTTAAAACTCAGTTATGATTTTAATATATTTATAAATCATATATTATACATTGATGTACGTAAGAAATTAATCTGTAATTGCATTATATACTATATACTATATAATATATATTATATATATATATATATATATATATAAAGTACAATAATAATAATAATAAAGGTCAGTGAAAATCCCTCCTTAAAAATATGCACTATTAAAACCATTTATGTTTCATATTTTTGACAACAAACAAATTTTTTAATTTGCATATTTTTAAAATAATAACAATTAATATCAATGAAACAATATATCCTAGTCTTTATTATTTTAGGTAATATACAAGTAATAAGTACTTAAATTGTACCTAGTAACCTCTCATACAATTCCGTTGACTACGTAAAATATATGATACGTAGGTCATAGATAGATGAATGTCCACTATAAAACTTGGTAATTAATAATTTATTAATATACATAAATTATGTCAAAATGTCTAATCTGCCACCACCTACACGTTAGATTTTAGGTCACTGTGAATTATTCAAAAGTGATCAATAATGGAAATGAGATGGGTAGGACTAATATTTTAAACATGTACAACTGCAGCAGAGTTCAAATTAGTTTAGTTATAGATTTCATAAATATTTTTCAAATAAAGAAACCTAAAAAGCATTAATTTTAATTTTTTGTCTAAAAAAAAAATAAAATAAAATGGGTGTATTATTTCATCGAAATCGATAGTAAACAATATACATTTGAGATAATATATACGGTTAAAAATGGATCGTTTTATCTATAAATAAACGACCAGAGGAATATTAATTGAAATTTAACTCGATCGCACACCCATACAAATTTAGGACAACAAATATGATTCATATAATAATATATAAGCATACCAATTATCGGTCAATTTGCATACAGTTGAATTCTCTGTTCACTAATGAACTTTTATAAATACAATTTCTAAAACCACAATATATATTATAAATACTCAACTAGTTAAAAAAAAACAATCGACCCAATTTTAATGATTAATTCAATGCTGGGAAAGTTATTGATTTTTTTAACTCTGTTATGTTAAGTTAATAAAAAAAAGCGTGCACTTTGCTCGTCAGGTGTGAAAGCAATTCGCTTATCGGATAGGATACTCTGGGTGAATGTATTGAATTTGAAAAAAATGATTCTGAGCGTAGCTTTGTGTACTATACATAATTATTAATACGTATTAAAGATATTATTCAGTATGTTTAAAAATATATCAAAAGAGTAATCGTATAAAAACTGTTATTTAGTTTGACCTTTTTTATATTATAAAATATAATAATTATTTATAATGACTTAATTAAATATAACTACATCACTATTACTATAAAATATTCATTTAGTATATGTTATTTAAAGTTTAGTTCCTATTTTGGTTTTTGAAAACTAGGTAACAAAATATTGTAAGAATTCATTGATTTAATTCTTGTATATTAAAATCCTCTATACAATAGTAACATAATTTAACAATCACATAACAAATGATTTTTAATCAACGTGAATATATTACTTAATTAAATATTCTATATAAATTTCAAGATTTTAGAGTCATTATTTTCGAAATTGCGAAGAAATAAAAAAATCTGGATTTGACAAAACAGTATTTTTGCCATTTTTCATAATTTTTTGGTAGTTTTTCTTTACGCATTAAAAAACTTTTAAGAAAATCAAAAAATTACCTCCTAAAAGTACCAACTAGATGAAGTTTGCTACCGGAAACCGAGTAAGCTTGTAAAGATCGGAGCACTCCTTCTCGTAGAAAAAGTGTTATAGTAGTATAGCGAGTTATAATAACATTCATACATACATTTTATAGTATAATATAATATTATTATCTATAAAATTTGACAATATTTAATTAAAATGAATTATATTTCTTATTTTAGTAGTTTTATACTCTTGGAAATACATTCATTCGATCGAGGAAAATCTGGTCTTGATATAATAATTATTCATAAGTTACACAATTTAGGATTAAATAATAAAAAAATCAATAATTGTCCTAAGCATATAAAAACATATATATGTAAATATAAAAACGATATCACTACTGTTCTAAGTGCATTCTGGCGAATTCGAAAAATTTCAGGGGTCTTCCGTTTATTGTTTTGACTCATATATATTTTCTACGAAATATTAAATTTTAATTTCAATAATGACTTATTAATTATTATTAGCAGTCATTTTAAATAATAAATGAAAAATAGTTTTATAAGTAAACAAAATATCTTAAATTTTTTCATAGTTTAAAATTTGTGTGAAAATATGAACATTATAAAGAGTTTAATCAATTATCTCCTGCTAAGCTTGCTATATAAATTTAAGGTAGATGTAAAACAAGTTAGATAAAGCCCACTCTAATACAAGCTTGCTAAATCGCAGTTTCTATACGTATTTCTTTTTCATTTATAAAATAAAAACAATGAACTAATTCAAAATAATTTATTTATTTTTTTTATTTCTATTGGAAGTACCGTGTTTAAAATACATTTAAAAGTATTTTATCCGTTGAAAAAAAAAATTTTTTAAAGTTTTAACCATATAATATTTAAAGTAATTTTTTTTTAGCATATTTTCGTCAGACTTCAATATAAATTGTTTTTTCAAAATTAAAATTATTAAAACCCCTTAAACACGCATTGTTTACTGTTTAAGTTCGATTAAATAACAATAATTACTATAATACTATAATTACTACTTAATATTTTCATTATTTAAATTTAGCACAATACCTATACATATATATATATATATATATATATATTTATATATAATATGATAAGAAAGAGTGCATTAAAAATATTTGGCGCATTGTTTGTGAAGTATTCAAAATATTTTGGGAATACCATTTAAGGGCCAAAATAGGGTAGTATATTTACATTTTTAAGAAATTTAACAAATACATAAAAAATAAAAATATAACAATTTAGAAATATTTAAGTACATTTAAAAATGAATCTAAAAATAACTTCATACCGTACATCATTTAATTGTTTTGTTATCACGATATTTCCACTATAAAGACAAATAACCTAATCTAACCTAAGTGGCATAAAAATATATAATTTTGGAAAGTCAGATTTAAAATCTGAAAACGTATTTCAATTTGTCGGCCTGTTTTCTAGGGATCGATTTAGTTATTATATTACAGATTTAAATTTAATCAATGTTTAAAAAAAATTGCAATTTTTAATGAAAAATGACATGGCCAAAAAAAAAAACTTAGACCGATCCATAGAAGATAAACTAACGAATTTAAAACAGTTTTCATAATTGAAATCCAATTTTTTAATGTCCCGCAGTTTTATCTCGATTTTAGAACGATTTTTCGTTAGGGGTTAACATAAATTATTCGAATACATAATGCGAATACTTTAAAGATGTATTTCACATTAGTCTGAACATTTTTTACATGTATGTGAAATAATAAGGTGCAACAATTGTAAGTACTTATAGTTTAAAATATATTAAATAGTG
Organism: Pemphigus obesinymphae; assembly: GCA_025469235.1. NCBI lineage: Eukaryota > Metazoa > Arthropoda > Insecta > Hemiptera > Aphididae > Pemphigus > Pemphigus obesinymphae. Next base: position 7,590 of record JAIPRL010010792.1, read on the forward strand.
CATAATATAATATATTCTATATTACAATTAATTAGGTATAACAGTTATTAGTAACTACTAATTACGTCAACGAATCGTAAAAACGGGCAGATAAACGATCACAATATATAGGAATATGAGGTATATTAACATTATGTACACATTACGTATATAAGTCGTATAAGTTATTTTTTTATGTATAGAAATATAAAACGTAATAAACATCAAACTAGTTAAAATATAAATGCATTTGCTTAGAGACGGTTTGTGGTACACAAGTTGTTCAAATAATAAAAGATAAATTAAATCAGTCATTATAATAAAATACTTTTACAACAGTTACGTATAATCAGTGGTTAAATTGGAAAATATAATAAGAATGGAATGGCTTCAGTTAAAAAATGAGCGTTCCGGTCATAAAAAGAAAAAATGACATGGGTGGGATTTTGGCTCCCTAGTCTCTCAATAAATTGTCGATTCTCAACTGGAGGACTTCCTCCCTTTGGAAAATTTACATGCATCAGGGGGAATATAGTTGTGAGGAAATGACCTTTTTTTTCTGATAATGACTAATCAGCTACATAGCTACTCGACTAAACAACTATATTGTCAGCCCCTTTTAAAGATGACTTCGCTATGCAACTGGTAAGGACGAAGGATGATTTTCCAACATGGTAAAAAAAAAAGGTTTTAAATCACTACCATAGTTATACAATATAAAATTTTAAATTATCGACAGCTATAATAAAAATCTTAATTAAACAGATGTACAAATATTATAAATGTAATGAAAAATATTATTTAATACATAAATCTGAAAAGTATAGTCATAAGACAAAACAAACTATTTATTAATAATAAAATATATCTAAAATAATACTAATCAGAAACTTCCAACTTTCCAAATTTTAAATTATAACGAAAATGTAATAAACATTTTTAACTTTAAAAATCTGAAAATAAATTATTAGCTATAACTATAACTATTAAGTAGTATAATATTTTAAAATTTTACACTATAGTGTAACTATAGTTATTTTCCATAAACGGAAATAGGTACAATTTAAAACTCCAAAAATTGTATTGCTTTATCCACAATAATATAAAAAACATATATAACACAGCAATATTTTTCTCAGTCAATTTTTCAATTAAAATTTTGTTTATTAAATTATGTTAGGTAAAAATTATTAATTATACTTTATTATATATTTATTTGATAGAAAATATGAATTTAATCGATTGTATTATATACCTATAATTAAAATAAATACCTAGTTAAAAATATGTTCCTCTGAAAAATTATATAAACTTATATAATCAGCCTATGCACAGAATGCTGCACCATGTAAACATCAATTATTTAAATTTTTAACTTATAGCTATGTGGCCCTAAAATGCGGTTTCGCTTTAGATTTATTTGTTAATTTATATACCTATAGCTATTTTATATATTTTGGATATTTTGTATATTTCTTATATATTTCTTTGTAATTTGTAATAATTGTTGTACCTAGGTATATTTTTTGTATTTAATATTCTACTAATATAAGTTAATATGTAAAATAGCTTCATAGGTGTGAATAAATATAAATGAAGTATGAAATTTTTAATAAGAGAAAGTATGACATAAATAATTGGCAGAATTTTATTATTTATTATTCATATTTATATAAATTTTTTTTTGCATTTAACATCCATACAAAAATTTTAGTTTAAATAACGTACAATACACTGTAAAAAGTAATTTTAAAGATATTTTTAGAAAAACATACATTTTTAATAACTATATATCTAAAAAATGAATTTACTGAAAGAATTATACACAGGATAAAGATAATGTTAGTAGCTTTTTTTGTTTTTTTAATATACATATAGTATATATTTCTAAAATGTTTGTAAGTTGATAAAAATGAAATATGTTAATGCTTTTTTCATTGTAAATTTGTAGATCCTTTGAATACTTTTTATGTATTTAGGTCATAGATAAATTTTTTAGAGCATTTTTCTACATTTTTCAAGGCATTGACATCCTAATTATCTATGATAATTTTTAAATAAATTAACATAAAAATCTTTAATTATTTAAAGATGGATTAAGGTTTGAAAAAATGAAAAGAAGACAAACGGTTACCCAAGAGAAGTTTAATTAATTTAGCAAGATTATAAAAACAAGTCTAGATAAAAAATAATACGACTAAAGTAGAATATAATATATTATACGGTTTAAGTTAAAAGTTGTTGAAAATTGGAATTATTTATTTATGTTATATTTAAGTTACTTTAAAGTGGGGAATCGTTAAGTTAAGTTAAAATTGTGAGAAAGATATGAATATATAATAGAGAAAAAATTTAATAAACCAGACAACAGTGACGTTACATATTATTAAATAAGTTAGAAAGAATCCAAAAAAATGTTCACAAATATAAATTGATGTCAATATTAGAGTTTTAAAACTTCTCTCTTGAAAAATGTTAAAATACAGACTTAGAAGCTTTTGGTTCAGTTCAAAAATGTAAGGGGAATGGTGCGGGCCGTTTATATAAATTACCCTCTTGGGAATTATCGAGTATAACCGATATGTTATAACGGGTATTTGGGAGTCATAAACGACGTATATAATGTTCAGAGAAATAAACTATAAACGATAATCGTTTAAAAAATACGCTGAATACACAGAAAAAAAATTAAACTGTCCCCGTATCATTACGAACGTACTTATAGTAGCATTATCGTCTAATTTGATTAATTTTTTTCGGCTGATATCAGAATTTCGAGTTCTGTTTAAATTTTGATTTTGATTAACGTTATCCATTTATTTTTTATTTTGATTAATTTAAATTTAAATTTTGGATTTATAATATTTACAAGATTATTTGGGTTGAATCTTCTAAGGAGGTCCCATAATTATGACTTAAGAACTTGAAATAATGAGATTCCATTGGGGCAATCTATTTTTTCCGTCGAGTGTTTTGATATATTATCCATTTCGTTTGTGTTGAAAAACTCTTCATACAACCGTTCACTCTCGGGACTCCTACACCCAATGATGAACTACATATTTTATAACTCAGCGTGGAATACTTTTCTTTATATGTTATATATTATTTATTTATATATTAATAGATATTTAATAATTATTTAAGTCTAATTTCGTTATTTTTAATATATAATATTATTTAGTAGTAGTAGAGGGATTAAGAGTAAAGGAACGTATAAACTAAAAATAAAATTTTCAGGAGAGCCAAATTAATATTTTTTTATGTTATTAATAATTTAAATAGAGTGTTTTATTCTATTTCTAATATTCGTGAAAAATTATAAATTGTTAACTTGTATTTATCCACATTTTCACTAAGAGCAATTCATTTTTCATTACAATAAGTATAATAATTAATTTTTTAATATATGATGGAGATGATATATTTTTTTCCGACACCCATTGGGAATCTAGAAAAAATATCCAACGAAAAATACCAAGTGGAAAAATATCCAAGGAAAACATACCCAGAGGAAAATATATCTGGGGAAAAAAATTACTTGAAAGGTTTTAAATAAATAATGTTAATAAATATAAAACTTTAAAATTTATATACAATTAATAATTAATTGGAATTAATATAATTATAATATTTAACAAATATAATTTTTAACAAATAATTGTGAAGGCATGAATATTGCATGAATTCCAAATATGGAATGGGAAATGTCGACTATATTATATCTAAAGAAAACTAATTTAAATAAATACGTGTTCTGCATTTCTTAGCATTTAATTTTTAAGAATTTCTATAATCGTATGGGCTACGCATCGAAAACAGGCCACATTGCAACCAGCCTCCAGGCACGTTATACAATCACATCTTAGTTATATATATTTTCTTAAATTCTTAAATCAAAATTTTTTTCACTGGGTATTTTTCCTCGGATATTTTTTTCCGGATATTTTTTTCGTGTTTATTTTTTCCCGGATATTTTTGCCGACACTCATCGGAGATATGTTCTATAACTCTATTTAATCAATTTATTTTGTACTATGATTAATTATTATTTACAATAATTATTACATAATTGGTTTTTCGTATATTTATATTCTTTGAATACATGGCACTATAATAACATCATAATATTTTCAAATTCAAATTCAAATAAAAATACAACTAAGTTATTAGTTGTATAATATTACAACAATAAATAAAACATACTGTTACCACTAGCTATTACTAATTGATTCTGGTAAACATTCATCCTCAGAATCTTCATAGTCGGAATTTAAATAAGAATTGTCTAAAATTATTAAATTATATAATATTACAGTATTTTGTAAGTATAGCCGTATAGGTATATTAATATATTTATATTATATTAATATTTATATATTAGGTATATATACCTAATATTATTGTATAATATAAATATAGGTAGATATATAAATACAGTAACGTATTTATGGAGGGAGGCTTACCGGGTTTAAACCCCACCATAAGCTAAAAAAAAAAATGACAAAGGTTTTTTTGCCGTTTGTTGTATTATTTTACCTTTCATATTATAAATTATAATGCTCTTGAACTACATGGCCACATACTATCTATATTATTTTTACTTAATTTTTATTAATTTTTACTAGTTTGTTCTGTGGTATTGTAAATTTATATGATAACAATTATTATGTTCCATTATAAAATCAGCAAACGGCGAGAAACGTAAATAATGAACATAACAATAAACAAACAAATATGATAATTGATAACATTTTATTCAGAGCTGTCATAAAGAAATTTTTATAGGGGGGGGGGGAAGGAATGTCTTGAAAATACCAAAGAAATAAATCTTTGAAATGTAAATAAATAAAAAAAAGTCATCAACTTTTTTCTCATTTTACCGACTACACGCTGAATAATTTTTAGTTTTACAATTAAATTCCGAAATACTTCCTTCAAAACGTAAAAAAAAGATTATCAACTTTCTGATTTTGCCGACTGTTTTCATGATTATATTGTTTCTACAAAAATGCTAGTATATTATAAAAAACATTATCTTGTGTTTCATCCATTTTTAAATCTAAATTGTCTTTTATCAGCTAATGTATTATGTAAATAATTATTATTTGAAAATCTGGGTAATCTCTATAACCTATGAATTCGTTATTCGGTGCATACGCTTTTCATTAATATTTTTTTTTACGAATTAATATTCGTTCGATGTATGTTGTGAAGATTTTTTACCATTGATATACGATTTTATATATTATAAAAAAAAAAAAATGACCACGAAAAAAATAAGTGCTCAGAAATTAAATTTTATAATAAATTATAAATTTTTTTATACTGTTTGAATCCGTGTAAGTATAGGTAGAGTAGCGGCCCGTGTTAAGGAGCACAGGCGCACGTGAACCGCCTAAAATTTCAGTAAATTAGTGTGTTTTTATATATAAAATTATTGTATATTTATCGCTGTTTTAATAACATTGTTGTGCTGGTGAATGTTATTATTATACTTACATATTACGCATCGCACCGCTGTATTGTTGGTTGCTGCTGGTAGCCGGTCGTTCGACGAGACGTTCGCGGCAGCCAAGCCGAGGTATCCTACTTATTGCGGCGGAATAACACGGAGCTACTATATTATACAGTAGATACTATTTCATTTGCCGACTAAAATCTTAATGATTTATAGATTTAAAATTCCGAAAAATACCTACTTCGTCGCTGCATAATTTCCCGACAAAATTCCAAAATACTTCATTCAAAACGTGAATAAGCAAAAAAAAAAAAAAAAAACCCATCGACTTTTTCTACTATTTACCGACTGAACTTAATTTTTCCGACTACTTTCTAAAATTGTGTAGGGGGGAGGTGAATCTTACCAACTTAGATTTTGACATTTTTATACCATAAAGTATATAATACATAAGTATATTTATACGTCAAGTGTACGTTTTATAGTACGTAGCGCTCCAGATATTCAGACAATCGGTGGACGCATACAGTGTGTTGAGTGTGTGTTTTTATTTATATTATCGTTTACAGTTTAGTGTTCAAAAAATGGAAACAAATATTGAACATCTATTAAAAATTAATAGTGCGGCTTATATAATAATACACTATACGTTAAAACAATTTATGCCAATTCGACGTCCACACTGAGCGGTGCGTCGTGAGCGTTTGTGCGTGCTCGACATAGCATCCTCACTAGAAAAAGTTGTGTGACGTAAGGCGTGAGTACACTTGTTCAATCTGTGCGTGCTCTAGCGTGTACCGGGCTTTAGGGTTCTTGTTTACGGAAAGGAACATTGTATCATTCGCGAAAAGCGTAATGCGGGCTCTGTGTCTGACCGGTATGTAGTTGGTATATGTCAGGTATAGAGGGGGGACAGACATGATCCCTGATATCCCTTACAAAGTGTAAGTATAGCTAAATGAGCTCTATATACATTTTTTAATAATAAATATTAAGAATCAAAACTATTTTATTCAATTATATATTATAGATAGAACTCTGATCATAAACTAAAAAAGTATACTACAGTTTTCAATAAAACATACAGAATTTTAGCTGGGAAATCAATCAATATTGGACGGACTAATGGATAAATTATTAGTCCCATTACTTTGAATATGAGGTGCGGTTGACTTGGTAATTTTGTTATTTACGATTTATGTTAATCTAGAAATTTAGCCGGACGGTTGAATTTCCAAACGCCGATTGCATTTGTCGGCTTAGTGACTGAAATTATTACGGAACATATTGCGGAATGCTATAGTTACGGATTCTCTAATTGATTTAATTCCCAACGAATGGCGCTGGACTGAACTTGACTGAACGGATTGGTTTTTGACTTTGCGTGGGGGACGACCTAAGGGTCTTATCTATTCCAGGCTTTTGCCTCTACTAGTGGGATGAGTTAAGTTAATGATTTATTTGGGTTTTAGGATGTTTGTTTTGGGATTGTTTTATTTTGTTTTGTTTGTTTAATTTTTCGGTGTGTTTAGAGTGGGGATGAGACCCATTCGATAGGACGGAGCTTTGGGTGGGCGGATTTCGAGGGGTAGGTAGGAGTTTGGAGACCTAGGTACCTGATGTGATGGTAGGTGGAGTGGGAGTTCCTATAGAATAGTGCTGAAGATTGCTTGTGAATATTGTCTTTGATGGTAGGGAGACCTGCGGTGGAA